>JAEHOD010000327.1:0-22321 GCA_016834595.1 Chlamydomonas schloesseri | reverse complement strand
CACACATGCGGACCGCCGCAGCTGCAAACTCGAACATGGCCCACCGCGCCGCGCCGCCCAGGCGCCCTGGCATTCCATACACAAGCATTACGCATATTGAAGCGTGAATCCGGCTGGCGGAGAGCGAATGAGCGAGTGAGCATGGGGGGCACGCCGGCGGGGCTGTTACACGTGTGGCAGCCCACATGGCGGCCACATGCGGGCCGCCGCAGCTGCAAACTCGAACATGGCCCACCGCACCGCGCCACCCGGGCGCCCTGGCATTCCATACACAACCAATACGCATATTGAAAGCGTGACCCGGCTGGCGGAGAGCGAATGAGCGAGTGAGCACGGGGGGCACGCCGGCGGGGCTGTAAACACGTGTGGCAGCCCACACAGTGGCCACATGCGGACCGCCGCAGCTGCAAACTCGAACATGGCCCACCGCGCCGCGCCGCCCAGGCGCCCTGGCATTCCGTACACAACCAATACGCATATTGAAAAGCCTGACCCGGCTGGCGGAGAGCGAATGTGCGAGTGAGCACGGGGGGCACGCCGGCGGGGCTGTTACGCGTCTGAGAGCCCACACAGCGGCCACGCACATGTGGGCCGCCGCAGCTGCAAACTCGAACATGGCCCACCGCGCCGCGCCGCCCAGGCGCCCTGGCTATTCCATACACAAGCATTACGCATATTTGAAGCGTGACCCGGCTGGCGGAGAGCGAATGAGCGAGTGAGCAACGGGGGGCACGCCGGCGGGGCTGTTACACGTGTGGCAGCCCACACAGCGGCCACATGCGGGCCGCCGCAGCTGCAAACTCGAACATGGCCCACCGCACCGCGCCGCGCCGCCCAGGCGCCCTGGCATTCCATACACAACCAATACGCATATTGAAAGCCTGACCCGGCTGGCGGAGAGCGAATGAGCGAGCGAGCATGGGGGGCACGCCGGCGGGGCTGTTACGCGTGTGGCAGCCCATATGGCGGCCACATGCGGGCCGCCGCAGCTGCAAACTCGAACATGGCCCACCGCGCCGCGCCGCCCAGGCGCCCTGGCTATTCCATACACAACCAATACGCATATTGGAAGCGTGACCCGGCTGGCGGAGACCGAATGAGCGAGTGAGCACGGGGGGCACGCCGGCGGGGCTGTTACACGTGTGGCAGCCCACACAGCGGCCACATGCGGGCCGCCGCAGCTGCAAACTCGAACATGGCCCACCGCACCGCGCCGCGCCGCCCAGGCGCCCTGGCATTCCATACACAACCAATACGCATATTTGAAGCGTGACCCGGCTGGCGGAGAGCGAATGAGCGAGTGAGCACGGGGGGCACGCCGGCGGGGCTGTAACACGTGTGGCAGCCCACACAGTGGCCACATGCGGACCGCCGCAGCTGCAAACTCGAACATGGCCCACCGCGCCGCGCCGCCCAGGCGCCCTGGCATTCCGTACACAAGCATTACGCATATTGAAAGCCTGACCCGGCTGGCGGAGAGCGAATGTGCGAGTGAGCACGGGGGGCACGCCGGCGGGGCTGTTACGCGTCTGAGAGCCCACACAGCGGCCACGCACATGTGGGCCGCCGCAGCTGCAAACTCGAACATGGCCCACCGCGCCGCGCCGCCCAGGCGCCCTGGCTATTCCATACACAAGCATTACGCATATTTGAAGCGTGACCCGGCTGGCGGAGACCGAATGAGCGAGTGAGCAACGGGGGGCACGCCGGCGGGGCTGTTACACGTGTGGCAGCCCACACAGCGGCCACATGCGGGCCGCCGCAGCTGCAAACTCGAACATGGCCCACCGCACCGCGCCGCGCCGCCCAGGCGCCCTGGCATTCCATACACAAGCAATACGCATATTGAAAGCCTGACCCGGCTGGCGGAGAGCGAATGAGCGAGTGAGCATGGGGGGCACGCCGGCGGGGCTGTTACGCGTGTGGCAGCCCATATGGCGGCCACATGCGGGCCGCCGCAGCTGCAAACTCGAACATGGCCCACCGCGCCGCGCCGCCCAGGCGCCCTGGCTATTCCATACACAAGCATTACGCATATTTGAAGCGTGACCCGGCTGGCGGAGACCGAATGAGCGAGTGAGCACGGGGGGCACGCCGGCGGGGCTGTTACACGTGTGGCAGCCCACACAGCGGCCACATGCGGGCCGCCGCAGCTGCAAACTCGAACATGGCCCACCGCACCGCGCCGCGCCGCCCAGGCGCCCTGGCATTCCATACACAACCAATACGCATATTGAAAGCCTGACCCGGCTGGCGGAGAGCGAATGAGCGAGTGAGCATGGGGGGCACGCCGGCGGGGGTGTCAGGTGTGCGGCACCCCACACGGCGGCCACATGCGGGCCGCCGCAGCTGCAAACTCGAACATGGCCCACCGCACCGCGCCGCGCCGCCCAGGCGCCCTGGCATTCCATACACAACCAATACGCATATTGAAAGCCTGACCCGGCTGGCGGAGAGCGAATGAGCGAGTGAGCATGGGGGGCACGCCGGCGGGGGTGTCAGGTGTGCGGCACCCCACACGGCGGCAACATGCGGGCCGCCGCAGCTGCAAACTCGAACATGGCCCACCGCACCGCGCCGCCCAGGTGCCCTGGCATTCCATACACAAGCAATACGCATATTTGAAGCGTGACCCGGCTGGCGGAGAGCGAATGAGCGAGTGAGCACGGGGGGCACGCCGGCGGGGCTGTTACACGTGTGGCAGCCCACACAGCGGCCACATGCGGGCCGCCGCAGCTGCAAACTCGAACATGGCCCACCGCGCCGCGCCACCCAGGCACCCTGGCATTCCATACACAAGCATTACGCATATTTGAAGCGTGACCCGGCTGGCGGAGAGCGAATGAGCGAGTGAGCACGGGGGGCACGCCGGCGGGGCTGTTACACGTGTGGCAGCCCACACAGCGGCCACATGCGGACCGCCGCAGCTGCAAACTCGAACATGGCCCACCGCGCCGCGCCGCCCAGGCGCCCTGGCATTCCATACACAACCAATACGCATATTGGAAGCGTGACCCGGCAGGCGGTGTGCAGGTGAGCGAGTGAGCATGGGGGGCACGCCGGCGGGGGTGTCAGGTGTGCGGCACCCCACACGGCGGCAACATGCGGGCCGCCGCAGCTGCAAACTGGAACATGGCCCACCGCGCCGCGCCGCCCAGGCGCCCTGGCATTCCATACACAAGCAATACGCATATTTGAAGCGTGACCCGGCTGGCGGAGAGCGAATGAGCGAGTGAGCACGGGGGGCACGCCGGCGGGGCTGTTACACGTGTGGCAGCCCACACAGCGGCCACATGCGGGCCGCCGCAGCTGCAAACTCGAACATGGCCCACCGCACCGCGCCGCGCCGCCCAGGCGCCCTGGCATTCCATACACAACCAATACGCATATTGAAAGCCTGACCCGGCTGGCGGAGAGCGAATGAGCGAGTGAGCATGGGGGGCACGCCGGCGGGGCTGTTACGCGTGTGGCAGCCCATATGGCGGCCACATGCGGGCCGCCGCAGCTGCAAACTCGAACATGGCCCACCGCGCCGCGCCGCCCAGGCGCCCTGGCATTCCGTACACAACCAATACGCATATTAAAAGCGTGACCCGGCTGGCGGAGAGCGAATGTGCGAGTGAGCACGGGGGGCACGCCGGCGGGGCTGTTACGCGTCTGAGAGCCCACACAGCGGCCACGCACATGTGGGCCGCCGCAGCTGCAAACTCGAACATGGCCCACCGCGCCGCGCCGCCCAGGCGCCCTGGCTATTCCATACACAAGCATTACGCATATTTGAAGCGTGACCCGGCTGGCGGAGACCGAATGAGCGAGTGAGCACGGGGGGCACGCCGGCGGGGCTGTTACACGTGTGGCAGCCCACACAGCGGCCACATGCGGGCCGCCGCAGCTGCAAACTCGAACATGGCCCACCGCACCGCGCCGCGCCGCCCAGGCGCCCTGGCATTCCATACACAACCAATACGCATATTGAAAGCCTGACCCGGCTGGCGGAGAGCGAATGAGCGAGTGAGCATGGGGGGCACGCCGGCGGGGGTGTCAGGTGTGCGGCACCCCACACGGCGGCAACATGCGGGCCGCCGCAGCTGCAAACTCGAACATGGCCCACCGCACCGCGCCGCCCAGGTGCCCTGGCATTCCATACACAAGCAATACGCATATTTGAAGCGTGACCCGGCTGGCGGAGAGCGAATGAGCGAGTGAGCACGGGGGGCACGCCGGCGGGGCTGTTACGCGTGTGGCAGCCCATATGGCGGCCACATGCGGGCCGCCGCAGCTGCAAACTCGAACATGGCCCACCGCGCCGCGCCACCCAGGCACCCTGGCATTCCATACAAAATCAATACGCATATTTGAAGCGTGACCCGGCTGGCGGAGAGCGAATGAGCGAGTGAGCATGGGGGGCACGCCGGCGGGGCTGTTACGCGTGTGGCAGCCCATATGGCGGCCACATGCGGGCCGCCGCAGCTGCAAACTCGAACATGGCCCACCGCGCCGCGCCGCCCAGGCGCCCTGGCATTCCGTACACAACCAATACGCATATTAAAAGCGTGACCCGGCTGGCGGAGAGCGAATGTGCGAGTGAGCACGGGGGGCACGCCGGCGGGGCTGTTACGCGTCTGAGAGCCCACACAGCGGCCACGCACATGTGGGCCGCCGCAGCTGCAAACTCGAACATGGCCCACCGCGCCGCGCCGCCCAGGCGCCCTGGCTATTCCATACACAAGCATTACGCATATTTGAAGCGTGACCCGGCTGGCGGAGACCGAATGAGCGAGTGAGCACGGGGGGCACGCCGGCGGGGCTGTTACACGTGTGGCAGCCCACACAGCGGCCACATGCGGGCCGCCGCAGCTGCAAACTCGAACATGGCCCACCGCACCGCGCCGCGCCGCCCAGGCGCCCTGGCATTCCATACACAACCAATACGCATATTGAAAGCCTGACCCGGCTGGCGGAGAGCGAATGAGCGAGTGAGCATGGGGGGCACGCCGGCGGGGGTGTCAGGTGTGCGGCACCCCACACGGCGGCAACATGCGGGCCGCCGCAGCTGCAAACTCGAACATGGCCCACCGCACCGCGCCGCCCAGGTGCCCTGGCATTCCATACACAACCAATACGCATATTTGAAGCGTGACCCGGCTGGCGGAGAGCGAATGAGCGAGTGAGCACGGGGGGCACGCCGGCGGGGCTGTTACGCGTGTGGCAGCCCATATGGCGGCCACATGCGGGCCGCCGCAGCTGCAAACTCGAACATGGCCCACCGCGCCGCGCCACCCAGGCACCCTGGCATTCCATACAAAATCAATACGCATATTTGAAGCGTGACCCGGCTGGCGGAGAGCGAATGAGCGAGTGAGCACGGGGGGCACGCCGGCGGGGCTGTTACACGTGTGGCAGCCCACACAGCGGCCACATGCGGACCGCCGCAGCTGCAAACTCGAACATGGCCCACCGCGCCGCGCCGCCCAGGCGCCCTGGCATTCCATACCCAACCAATACGCATATTGGAAGCGTGACCCGGCAGGCGGTGTGCAGGTGAGCGAGTGAGCATGGGGGGCACGCCGGCGGGGGTGTCAGGTGTGCGGCACCCCACACGGCGGCAACATGCGGGCCGCTGCAGCTGCAAACTCGAACATGGCCCACCGCACCGCGCCGCCCAGGTGCCCTGGCATTCCATACACAAGCAATACGCATATTTGAAGCGTGACCCGGCTGGCGGAGAGCGAATGAGCGAGTGAGCACGGGGGGCACGCCGGCGGGGCTGTTACACGTGTGGCAGCCCACATGGCGGCCACATGCGGGCCGCCGCAGCTGCAAACTCGAACATGGCCCACCGCGCCGCGCCACCCAGGCACCCTGGCATTCCATACACAAGCAATACGCATATTGGAAGCGTGACCCGGCAGGCGGTGTGCAGGTGAGCGAGTGAGCATGGGGGGCACGCCGGCGGGGGTGTCAGGTGTGCGGCACCCCACACGGCGGCAACATGCGGGCCGCTGCAGCTGCAAACTCGAACATGGCCCACCGCACCGCGCCGCCCAGGTGCCCTGGCATTCCATACACAAGCAATACGCATATTTGAAGCGTGACCCGGCTGGCGGAGAGCGAATGAGCGAGTGAGCACGGGGGGCACGCCGGCGGGGCTGTTACACGTGTGGCAGCCCACATGGCGGCCACATGCGGGCCGCCGCAGCTGCAAACTCGAACATGGCCCACCGCGCCGCGCCACCCAGGCACCCTGGCATTCCATACACAAGCAATACGCATATTAAAAGCGTGACCCGGCTGGCGGAGAGCGAATGAGCGAGTGAGCAAGGGGGGCACGCCGGCGGGGCTGTTACACGTGTGGCAGCCCACACAGCGGCCACATGCGGGCCGCCGCAGCTGCAAACTCGAACATGGCCCACCGCACCGCGCCGCGCCGCCCAGGCGCCCTGGCATTCCATACACAAGCAATACGCATATTAAAAGCGTGACCCGGCAGGCGGTGTGCAGGTGAGCGAGTGAGCATGGGGGGCACGCCGGCGGGGGTGTCAGGTGTGCGGCACCCCACACGGCGGCAACATGCGGGCCGCCGCAGCTGCAAACTGGAACATGGCCCACCGCGCCGCGCCGCCCAGGCGCCCTGGCATTCCGTACACAACCAATACGCATATTAAAAGCGTGACCCGGCTGGCGGAGAGCGAATGTGCGAGTGAGCACGGGGGGCACGCCGGCGGGGCTGTTACGCGTCTGAGAGCCCACACAGCGGCCACGCACATGTGGGCCGCCGCAGCTGCAAACTCGAACATGGCCCACCGCGCCGCGCCGCCCAGGCGCCCTGGCTATTCCATACACAAGCATTACGCATATTTGAAGCGTGACCCGGCTGGCGGAGACCGAATGAGCGAGTGAGCACGGGGGGCACGCCGGCGGGGCTGTTACACGTGTGGCAGCCCACACAGCGGCCACATGCGGGCCGCCGCAGCTGCAAACTCGAACATGGCCCACCGCACCGCGCCGCGCCGCCCAGGCGCCCTGGCATTCCATACACAACCAATACGCATATTGAAAGCCTGACCCGGCTGGCGGAGAGCGAATGAGCGAGTGAGCATGGGGGGCACGCCGGCGGGGGTGTCAGGTGTGCGGCACCCCACACGGCGGCAACATGCGGGCCGCCGCAGCTGCAAACTCGAACATGGCCCACCGCACCGCGCCGCCCAGGTGCCCTGGCATTCCATACACAAGCAATACGCATATTTGAAGCGTGACCCGGCTGGCGGAGAGCGAATGAGCGAGTGAGCACGGGGGGCACGCCGGCGGGGCTGTTACGCGTGTGGCAGCCCATATGGCGGCCACATGCGGGCCGCCGCAGCTGCAAACTCGAACATGGCCCACCGCGCCGCGCCACCCAGGCACCCTGGCATTCCATACAAAATCAATACGCATATTTGAAGCGTGACCCGGCTGGCGGAGAGCGAATGAGCGAGTGAGCATGGGGGGCACGCCGGCGGGGCTGTTACGCGTGTGGCAGCCCATATGGCGGCCACATGCGGGCCGCCGCAGCTGCAAACTCGAACATGGCCCACCGCGCCGCGCCGCCCAGGCGCCCTGGCATTCCGTACACAACCAATACGCATATTAAAAGCGTGACCCGGCTGGCGGAGAGCGAATGTGCGAGTGAGCACGGGGGGCACGCCGGCGGGGCTGTTACGCGTCTGAGAGCCCACACAGCGGCCACGCACATGTGGGCCGCCGCAGCTGCAAACTCGAACATGGCCCACCGCGCCGCGCCGCCCAGGCGCCCTGGCTATTCCATACACAAGCATTACGCATATTTGAAGCGTGACCCGGCTGGCGGAGACCGAATGAGCGAGTGAGCACGGGGGGCACGCCGGCGGGGCTGTTACACGTGTGGCAGCCCACACAGCGGCCACATGCGGGCCGCCGCAGCTGCAAACTCGAACATGGCCCACCGCACCGCGCCGCGCCGCCCAGGCGCCCTGGCATTCCATACACAACCAATACGCATATTGAAAGCCTGACCCGGCTGGCGGAGAGCGAATGAGCGAGTGAGCATGGGGGGCACGCCGGCGGGGCTGTTACGCGTGTGGCAGCCCATATGGCGGCCACATGCGGGCCGCCGCAGCTGCAAACTCGAACATGGCCCACCGCACCGCGCCGCCCAGGCGCCCTGGCATTCCGTACACAACCAATACGCATATTAAAAGCGTGACCCGGCTGGCGGAGAGCGAATGTGCGAGTGAGCACGGGGGGCACGCCGGCGGGGCTGTTACGCGTCTGAGAGCCCACACAGCGGCCACGCACATGTGGGCCGCCGCAGCTGCAAACTCGAACATGGCCCACCGCGCCGCGCCACCCAGGCACCCTGGCATTCCATACAAAATCAATACGCATATTTGAAGCGTGACCCGGCTGGCGGAGAGCGAATGAGCGAGTGAGCACGGGGGGCACGCCGGCGGGGCTGTTACACGTGTGGCAGCCCACACAGCGGCCACATGCGGGCCGCCGCAGCTGCAAACTCGAACATGGCCCACCGCGCCGCGCCGCCCAGGCGCCCTGGCATTCCATACACAACCAATACGCATATTGGAAGCGTGACCCGGCAGGCGGTGTGCAGGTGAGCGAGTGAGCATGGGGGGCACGCCGGCGGGGGTGTCAGGTGTGCGGCACCCCACACGGCGGCAACATGCGGGCCGCCGCAGCTGCAAACTGGAACATGGCCCACCGCACCGCGCCGCCCAGGTGCCCTGGCATTCCATACACAAGCAATACGCATATTTGAAGCGTGACCCGGCTGGCGGAGAGCGAATGAGCGAGTGAGCACGGGGGGCACGCCGGCGGGGCTGTTACACGTGTGGCAGCCCACACAGCGGCCACATGCGGGCCGCCGCAGCTGCAAACTCGAACATGGCCCACCGCACCGCGCCGCGCCGCCCAGGCGCCCTGGCATTCCATACAAAATCAATACGCATATTGAAAGCCTGACCCGGCTGGCGGAGAGCGAATGAGCGAGTGAGCATGGGGGGCACGCCGGCGGGGCTGTTACGCGTGTGGCAGCCCATATGGCGGCCACATGCGGGCCGCCGCAGCTGCAAACTCGAACATGGCCCACCGCGCCGCGCCGCCCAGGCGCCCTGGCATTCCGTACACAACCAATACGCATATTAAAAGCGTGACCCGGCTGGCGGAGAGCGAATGTGCGAGTGAGCACGGGGGGCACGCCGGCGGGGCTGTTACGCGTCTGAGAGCCCACACAGCGGCCACGCACATGTGGGCCGCCGCAGCTGCAAACTCGAACATGGCCCACCGCGCCGCGCCGCCCAGGCGCCCTGGCTATTCCATACACAAGCAATACGCATATTTGAAGCGTGACCCGGCTGGCGGAGACCGAATGAGCGAGTGAGCACGGGGGGCACGCCGGCGGGGCTGTTACACGTGTGGCAGCACACACAGCGGCCACATGCGGGCCGCCGCAGCTGCAAACTCGAACATGGCCCACCGCACCGCGCCGCGCCGCCCAGGCGCCCTGGCATTCCATACACAACCAATACGCATATTGAAAGCCTGACCCGGCTGGCGGAGAGCGAATGAGCGAGTGAGCATGGGGGGCACGCCGGCGGGGGTGTCAGGTGTGCGGCACCCCACACGGCGGCAACATGTGGGCCGCCGCAGCTGCAAACTCGAACATGGCCCACCGCACCGCGCCGCGCCGCCCAGGCGCCCTGGCATTCCATACACAAGCAATACGCATATTGAAAGCCTGACCCGGCTGGCGGAGAGCGAATGAGCGAGTGAGCATGGGGGGCACGCCGGCGGGGGTGTCAGGTGTGCGGCACCCCACACGGCGGCAACATGCGGGCCGCCGCAGCTGCAAACTCGAACATGGCCCACCGCACCGCGCCGCCCAGGTGCCCTGGCATTCCATACACAAGCAATACGCATATTTGAAGCGTGACCCGGCTGGCGGAGAGCGAATGAGCGAGTGAGCACGGGGGGCACGCCGGCGGGGCTGTTACGCGTGTGGCAGCCCATATGGCGGCCACATGCGGGCCGCCGCAGCTGCAAACTCGAACATGGCCCACCGCACCGCGCCGCGCCGCCCAGGCGCCCTGGCATTCCATACACAACCAATACGCATATTAAAAGCGTGACCCGGCTGGCGGAGAGCGAATGAGCGAGTGAGCATGGGGGGCACGCCGGCGGGGCTGTTACGCGTGTGGCAGCCCATATGGCGGCCACATGCGGGCCGCCGCAGCTGCAAACTCGAACATGGCCCACCGCGCCGCGCCGCCCAGGCGCCCTGGCATTCCGTACACAACCAATACGCATATTAAAAGCGTGACCCGGCTGGCGGAGAGCGAATGTGCGAGTGAGCACGGGGGGCACGCCGGCGGGGCTGTTACGCGTCTGAGAGCCCACACAGCGGCCACGCACATGTGGGCCGCCGCAGCTGCAAACTCGAACATGGCCCACCGCGCCGCGCCGCCAAGGCGCCCTGGCTATTCCATACACAAGCATTACGCATATTTGAAGCGTGACCCGGCTGGCGGAGACCGAATGAGCGAGTGAGCACGGGGGGCACGCCGGCGGGGCTGTTACACGTGTGGCAGCCCACACAGCGGCCACATGCGGGCCGCCGCAGCTGCAAACTCGAACATGGCCCACCGCACCGCGCCGCGCCGCCCAGGCGCCCTGGCATTCCATACACAACCAATACGCATATTGAAAGCCTGACCCGGCTGGCGGAGAGCGAATGAGCGAGTGAGCATGGGGGGCACGCCGGCGGGGGTGTCAGGTGTGCGGCACCCCACACGGCGGCAACATGCGGGCCGCCGCAGCTGCAAACTCGAACATGGCCCACCGCACCGCGCCGCCCAGGTGCCCTGGCATTCCATACACAAGCAATACGCATATTTGAAGCGTGACCCGGCTGGCGGAGAGCGAATGTGCGAGTGAGCACGGGGGGCACGCCGGCGGGGCTGTTACGCGTGTGGCAGCCCATATGGCGGCCACATGCGGGCCGCCGCAGCTGCAAACTCGAACATGGCCCACCGCGCCGCGCCACCCAGGCACCCTGGCATTCCATACAAAATCAATACGCATATTTGAAGCGTGACCCGGCTGGCGGAGAGCGAATGAGCGAGTGAGCACGGGGGGCACGCCGGCGGGGCTGTTACACGTGTGGCAGCCCACACAGCGGCCACATGCGGACCGCCGCAGCTGCAAACTCGAACATGGCCCACCGCACCGCGCCGCGCCGCCCAGGCGCCCTGGCATTCCATACAAAATCAATACGCATATTTGAAGCGTGACCCGGCCGGCGGAGAGCGAATGAGCGAGTGAGCACGGGGGGCACGCCGGCGGGGCTGTTACACGTGTGGCAGCCCACACAGCGGCCACATGCGGACCGCCGCAGCTGCAAACTCGAACATGGCCCACCGCGCCGCGCCGCCCAGGCGCCCTGGCATTCCATACACAACCAATACGCATATTGGAAGCGTGACCCGGCAGGCGGTGTGCATGTGAGCGAGTGAGCATGGGGGGCACGCCGGCGGGGGTGTCAGGTGTGCGGCACCCCACACGGCGGCAACATGCGGGCCGCCGCAGCTGCAAACTGGAACATGGCCCACCGCACCGCGCCGCCCAGGTGCCCTGGCATTCCATACACAAGCAATACGCATATTTGAAGCGTGACCCGGCTGGCGGAGAGCGAATGAGCGAGTGAGCACGGGGGGCACGCCGGCGGGGCTGTTACACGTGTGGCAGCCCACACAGCGGCCACATGCGGGCCGCCGCAGCTGCAAACTCGAACATGGCCCACCGCACCGCGCCGCGCCGCCCAGGCGCCCTGGCATTCCATACAAAATCAATACGCATATTGAAAGCCTGACCCGGCTGGCGGAGAGCGAATGAGCGAGTGAGCATGGGGGGCACGCCGGCGGGGCTGTTACGCGTGTGGCAGCCCATATGGCGGCCACATGCGGGCCGCCGCAGCTGCAAACTCGAACATGGCCCACCGCGCCGCGCCGCCCAGGCGCCCTGGCATTCCGTACACAACCAATACGCATATTAAAAGCGTGACCCGGCTGGCGGAGAGCGAATGTGCGAGTGAGCACGGGGGGCACGCCGGCGGGGCTGTTACGCGTCTGAGAGCCCACACAGCGGCCACGCACATGTGGGCCGCCGCAGCTGCAAACTCGAACATGGCCCACCGCGCCGCGCCGCCCAGGCGCCCTGGCTATTCCATACACAAGCAATACGCATATTTGAAGCGTGACCCGGCTGGCGGAGACCGAATGAGCGAGTGAGCACGGGGGGCACGCCGGCGGGGCTGTTACACGTGTGGCAGCCCACACAGCGGCCACATGCGGGCCGCCGCAGCTGCAAACTCGAACATGGCCCACCGCGCCGCGCCGCCCAGGCGCCCTGGCATTCCATACACAACCAATACGCATATTGAAAGCCTGACCCGGCTGGCGGAGAGCGAATGAGCGAGTGAGCATGGGGGGCACGCCGGCGGGGGTGTCAGGTGTGCGGCACCCCACACGGCGGCAACATGCGGGCCGCCGCAGCTGCAAACTCGAACATGGCCCACCGCACCGCGCCGCGCCGCCCAGGCGCCCTGGCATTCCATACACAACCAATACGCATATTGAAAGCCTGACCCGGCTGGCGGAGAGCGAATGAGCGAGTGAGCATGGGGGGCACGCCGGCGGGGGTGTCAGGTGTGCGGCACCCCACACGGCGGCAACATGCGGGCCGCCGCAGCTGCAAACTCGAACATGGCCCACCGCACCGCGCCGCCCAGGTGCCCTGGCATTCCATACACAAGCAATACGCATATTTGAAGCGTGACCCGGCTGGCGGAGAGCGAATGAGCGAGTGAGCACGGGGGGCACGCCGGCGGGGCTGTTACGCGTGTGGCAGCCCATATGGCGGCCACATGCGGGCCGCCGCAGCTGCAAACTCGAACATGGCCCACCGCACCGCGCCGCGCCGCCCAGGCGCCCTGGCATTCCATACACAACCAATACGCATATTAAAAGCGTGACCCGGCTGGCGGAGAGCGAATGAGCGAGTGAGCATGGGGGGCACGCCGGCGGGGCTGTTACGCGTGTGGCAGCCCATATGGCGGCCACATGCGGGCCGCCGCAGCTGCAAACTCGAACATGGCCCACCGCGCCGCGCCGCCCAGGCGCCCTGGCATTCCGTACACAACCAATACGCATATTAAAAGCGTGACCCGGCTGGCGGAGAGCGAATGTGCGAGTGAGCACGGGGGGCACGCCGGCGGGGCTGTTACGCGTCTGAGAGCCCACACAGCGGCCACGCACATGTGGGCCGCCGCAGCTGCAAACTCGAACATGGCCCACCGCGCCGCGCCGCCCAGGCGCCCTGGCTATTCCATACACAAGCATTACGCATATTTGAAGCGTGACCCGGCTGGCGGAGACCGAATGAGCGAGTGAGCACGGGGGGCACGCCGGCGGGGCTGTTACACGTGTGGCAGCCCACACAGCGGCCACATGCGGGCCGCCGCAGCTGCAAACTCGAACATGGCCCACCGCACCGCGCCGCGCCGCCCAGGCGCCCTGGCATTCCATACACAACCAATACGCATATTGAAAGCCTGACCCGGCTGGCGGAGAGCGAATGAGCGAGTGAGCATGGGGGGCACGCCGGCGGGGGTGTCAGGTGTGCGGCACCCCACACGGCGGCAACATGCGGGCCGCCGCAGCTGCAAACTCGAACATGGCCCACCGCACCGCGCCGCCCAGGTGCCCTGGCATTCCATACACAAGCAATACGCATATTTGAAGCGTGACCCGGCTGGCGGAGAGCGAATGAGCGAGTGAGCACGGGGGGCACGCCGGCGGGGCTGTTACACGTGTGGCAGCCCACACAGCGGCCACATGCGGACCGCCGCAGCTGCAAACTCGAACATGGCCCACCGCGCCGCGCCGCCCAGGCGCCCTGGCATTCCATACACAACCAATACGCATATTGGAAGCGTGACCCGGCAGGCGGTGTGCAGGTGAGCGAGTGAGCATGGGGGGCACGCCGGCGGGGGTGTCAGGTGTGCGGCACCCCACACGGCGGCAACATGCGGGCCGCCGCAGCTGCAAACTGGAACATGGCCCACCGCACCGCGCCGCCCAGGTGCCCTGGCATTCCATACACAAGCAATACGCATATTTGAAGCGTGACCCGGCTGGCGGAGAGCGAATGAGCGAGTGAGCACGGGGGGCACGCCGGCGGGGCTGTTACACGTGTGGCAGCCCACACAGCGGCCACATGCGGGCCGCCGCAGCTGCAAACTCGAACATGGCCCACCGCACCGCGCCGCGCCGCCCAGGCGCCCTGGCATTCCATACAAAATCAATACGCATATTGAAAGCCTGACCCGGCTGGCGGAGAGCGAATGAGCGAGTGAGCATGGGGGGCACGCCGGCGGGGCTGTTACGCGTGTGGCAGCCCATATGGCGGCCACATGCGGGCCGCCGCAGCTGCAAACTCGAACATGGCCCACCGCGCCGCGCCGCCCAGGCGCCCTGGCATTCCGTACACAACCAATACGCATATTAAAAGCGTGACCCGGCTGGCGGAGAGCGAATGTGCGAGTGAGCACGGGGGGCACGCCGGCGGGGCTGTTACGCGTCTGAGAGCCCACACAGCGGCCACGCACATGTGGGCCGCCGCAGCTGCAAACTCGAACATGGCCCACCGCGCCGCGCCGCCCAGGCGCCCTGGCTATTCCATACACAAGCAATACGCATATTTGAAGCGTGACCCGGCTGGCGGAGACCGAATGAGCGAGTGAGCACGGGGGGCACGCCGGCGGGGCTGTTACACGTGTGGCAGCCCACACAGCGGCCACATGCGGGCCGCCGCAGCTGCAAACTCGAACATGGCCCACCGCACCGCGCCGCGCCGCCCAGGCGCCCTGGCATTCCATACACAACCAATACGCATATTGAAAGCCTGACCCGGCTGGCGGAGAGCGAATGAGCGAGTGAGCATGGGGGGCACGCCGGCGGGGGTGTCAGGTGTGCGGCACCCCACACGGCGGCAACATGCGGGCCGCCGCAGCTGCAAACTCGAACATGGCCCACCGCACCGCGCCGCCCAGGTGCCCTGGCATTCCATACACAAGCAATACGCATATTTGAAGCGTGACCCGGCTGGCGGAGAGCGAATGAGCGAGTGAGCACGGGGGGCACGCCGGCGGGGCTGTTACACGTGTGGCAGCCCATATGGCGGCCACATGCGGGCCGCCGCAGCTGCAAACTCGAACATGGCCCACCGCGCCGCGCCACCCAGGCACCCTGGCATTCCATACAAAATCAATACGCATATTTGAAGCGTGACCCGGCTGGCGGAGAGCGAATGAGCGAGTGAGCACGGGGGGCACGCCGGCGGGGCTGTTACACGTGTGGCAGCCCACACAGCGGCCACATGCGGACCGCCGCAGCTGCAAACTCGAACATGGCCCACCGCGCCGCGCCGCCCAGGCGCCCTGGCATTCCATACACAACCAATACGCATATTGGAAGCGTGACCCGGCAGGCGGTGTGCAGGTGAGCGAGTGAGCATGGGGGGCACGCCGGCGGGGGTGTCAGGTGTGCGGCACCCCACACGGCGGCAACATGCGGGCCGCCGCAGCTGCAAACTCGAACATGGCCCACCGCACCGCGCCGCCCAGGTGCCCTGGCATTCCATACACAAGCAATACGCATATTTGAAGCGTGACCCGGCTGGCGGAGAGCGAATGAGCGAGTGAGCACGGGGGGCACGCCGGCGGGGCTGTTACACGTGTGGCAGCCCACACAGCGGCCACATGCGGGCCGCCGCAGCTGCAAACTCGAACATGGCCCACCGCGCCGCGCCACCCAGGCACCCTGGCATTCCATACAAAATCACTACGCATATTTGAAGCGTGACCCGGCTGGCGGAGAGCGAATGAGCGAGTGAGCACGGGGGGCACGCCGGCGGGGCTGTTACACGTGTGGCAGCCCACACAGCGGCCACATGCGGGCCGCCGCAGCTGCAAACTCGAACATGGCCCACCGCGCCGCGCCGCCCAGGCGCCCTGGCATTCTATACACAAGCAATACGCATATTAAAAGCCTGACCCGGCTGGCGGAGAGCGAATGTGCGAGTGAGCACGGGGGGCACGCCGGCGGGGCTGTTACGCGTCTGAGAGCCCACACAGCGGCCACATGCGGGCCGCCGCAGCTGCAAACTCGAACATGGCCCACCGCGCCGCGCCGCCCAGGCGCCCTGGCATTCCGTACACAACCAATACGCATATTAAAAGCGTGACCCGGCTGGCGGAGAGCGAATGAGCGAGTGAGCACGGGGGGCACGCCGGCGGGGCTGTTACGCGTCTGAGAGCCCACACAGCGGCCACATGTGGGCCGCCGCAGCTACAAACTCGAACATGGCCCACCGCGCCGCGCCGCCCAGGCGCCCTGGCATTCCATACACAAGCATTACGCATATTTGAAGCGTGACCCGGCTGGCGGAGAGCGAATGAGCGAGTGAGCACGGGGGGCACGCCGGCGGGGGTGTTACGCGTGTGGCAGCCCGCACAGCGGCCACATGCGGGCCGCCGCAGCTGCAAACTCGAACATGGCCCACCGCGCCGCGCCGCCCAGGCGCCCTGGCATTCTATACACAACCAATACGCATATTGGAAGCGTGACCCGGCTGGCGGAGAGCGAATGAGCGAGTGAGCATGGGGGGCACGCCGGCGGGGGTGTCAGGTGTGCGGCACCCCACACGGCGGCAACATGCGGGCCGCCGCAGCTGCAAACTCGAACATGGCCCACCGCGCCGCGCCGCCCAGGCGCCCTGGCATTCCGTACACAACCAATACGCATATTAAAAGCGTGACCCGGCTGGCGGAGAGCGAATGAGCGAGTGAGCACGGGGGGCACGCCGGCGGGGGTGTTACGCGTGTGGCAGCCCACACAGCGGCCACATGCGGGCCGCCGCAGCTGCAAACTCGAACATGGCCCACCGCGCCGCGCCGCCCAGGCGCCCTGGCATTCCATACACAACCAATACGCATATTGAAAGCGTGACCCGGCTGGCGGAGAGCGAATGAGCGAGTGAGCACGGGGGGCACGCCGGCAGGGGTGTTACGCGTGTGGCAGCCCACACAGCGGCCACATGCGGGCCGCCGCAGCTGCAAACTCGAACATGGCCCACCGCACCGCGCCGCGCCGCCCAGGCGCCCTGGCATTCCATACACAACCAATACGCATATTGGAAGCGTGACCCGGCCGGCGGAGAGCGAATGAGCGAGTGAGCACGGGGGGCACGCCGGCGGGGCTGTTACACGTGTGGCAGCCCACACAGCGGCCACATGTGGGCCGCCGCAGCTGCAAACTCGAACATGGCCCACCGCGCCGCGCCGCCCAGGCGCCCTGGCATTCCATACACAACCAATACGCATATTTGAAGCGTGACCCGGCCGGCGGAGAGCGAATGAGCGAGTGAGCACGGGGGGCACGCCGGCGGGGGTGTTACGCGTGTGGCAGCCCGCACAGCGGCCACATGCGGGCCGCCGCAGCTGCAAACTCGAACATGGCCCACCGCGCCGCGCCGCCCAGGCGCCCTGGCATTCTATACACAACCAATACGCATATTGGAAGCGTGACCCGGCTGGCGGAGAGCGAATGAGCGAGTGAGCACGGGGGGCACGCCGGCGGGGGTGTTACGCGTGTGGCAGCCCACACAGCGGCCACATGCGGGCCGCCGCAGCTGCAAACTCGAACATGGCCCACCGCACCGCGCCGCGCCGCCCAGGCGCCCTGGCATTCCATACACAACCAATACGCATATTGGAAGCGTGACCCGGCTGGCGGAGAGCGAATGAGCGAGTGAGCAAGGGGGGCACGCCGGCGGGGCTGTTACGCGTGTGGCAGCCCACACGGCGGCAACATGCGGGCCGCCGCAGCTGCAAACTCGAACATGGCCCACCGCACCGCGCCGCCCAGGTGCCCTGGCATTCTATACACAAGCAATACGCATATTAAAAGCCTGACCCGGCTGGCGGAGAGCGAATGTGCGAGTGAGCACGGGGGGCACGCCGGCGGGGCTGTTACGCGTCTGAGAGCCCACACAGCGGCCACATGTGGGCCGCCGCAGCTGCAAACTCGAACATGGCCCACCGCGCCGCGCCGCCCAGGCGCCCTGGCATTCTATACACAACCAATACGCATATTGGAAGCGTGACCCGGCTGGCGGAGAGCGAATGAGCGAGTGAGCACGGGGGGCACGCCGGCGGGGGTGTTACGCGTGTGGCAGCCCACACAGCGGCCACATGCGGGCCGCCGCAGCTGCAAACTCGAACATGGCCCACCGCACCGCGCCGCGCCGCCCAGGCGCCCTGGCATTCCATACACAACCAATACGCATATTGGAAGCGTGACCCGGCTGGCGGAGAGCGAATGAGCGAGTGAGCAAGGGGGGCACGCCGGCGGGGCTGTTACGCGTGTGGCAGCCCACACGGCGGCAACATGCGGGCCGCCGCAGCTGCAAACTCGAACATGGCCCACCGCACCGCGCCGCCCAGGTGCCCTGGCATTCTATACACAAGCAATACGCATATTAAAAGCCTGACCCGGCTGGCGGAGAGCGAATGTGCGAGTGAGCACGGGGGGCACGCCGGCGGGGCTGTTACGCGTCTGAGAGCCCACACAGCGGCCACATGTGGGCCGCCGCAGCTGCAAACTCGAACATGGCCCACCGCGCCGCGCCGCCCAGGCGCCCTGGCATTCTATACACAACCAATACGCATATTGGAAGCGTGACCCGGCTGGCGGAGAGCGAATGAGCGAGTGAGCACGGGGGGCACGCCGGCGGGGCTGTTACGCGTCTGAGAGCCCACACAGCGGCCACATGTGGGCCGCCGCAGCTGCAAACTCGAACATGGCCCACCGCGCCGCGCCGCCCAGGCGCCCTGGCATTCCATACACAAGCAATACGCATATTGGAAGCGTGACCCGGCTGGCGGAGAGCGAATGAGCGAGTGAGCACGGGGGGCACGCCGGCGGGGCTGTTACACGTGTGGCAGCCCACACAGCGGCCACATGCGGGCCGCCGCAGCTGCAAACTCGAACATGGCCCACCGCACCGCGCCGCGCCGCCCAGGCGCCCTGGCATTCCATACACAACCAATACGCATATTCAAAGCGTGACCCGGCTGGCGGAGAGCGAATGAGCGAGTGAGCAAGGGGGGCACGCCGGCGGGGCTGTTACGCGTGTGGCAGCCCACACGGCGGCAACATGCGGGCCGCCGCAGCTGCAAACTCGAACATGGCCCACCGCACCGCGCCGCCAAGGCGCCCTGGCTATTCCATACACAACCAATACGCATATTGGAAGCCTGACCCGGCTGGCGGAGAGCGAATGTGCGAGTGAGCACGGGGGGCACGCCGGCGGGGCTGTTACGCGTCTGAGAGCCCACACAGCGGCCACATGTGGGCCGCCGCAGCTGCAAACTCGAACATGGCCCACCGCGCCGCGCCGCCCAGGCGCCCTGGCATTCCATACACAAGCATTACGCATATTTGAAGCGTGACCCGGCTGGCGGAGAGCGAATGAGCGAGTGAGCAAGGGGGGCACGCCGGCGGGGGTGTTACGCGTGTGGCAGCCCGCACAGCGGCCACATGCGGGCCGCCGCAGCTGCAAACTCGAACATGGCCCACCGCGCCGCGCCGCCCAGGCGCCCTGGCATTCTATACACAAGCAATACGCATATTGGAAGCGTGACCCGGCTGGCGGAGAGCGAATGAGCGAGTGAGCACGGGGGGCACGCCGGCGGGGCTGTTACACGTGTGGCAGCCCACACAGCGGCCACATGCGGGCCGCCGCAGCTGCAAACTCGAACATGGCCCACCGCACCGCGCCGCGCCGCCCAGGCGCCCTGGCATTCCATACACAACCAATACGCATATTGAAAGCCTGACCCGGCTGGCGGAGAGCGAATGAGCGAGTGAGCACGGGGGGCACGCCGGCGGGGGTGTTACGCGTGTGGCAGCCCACACAGCGGCCACATGCGGGCCGCCGCAGCTGCAAACTCGAACATGGCCCACCGCACCGCGCCGCCCAGGTGCCCTGGCATTCTATGCACAACCAATACGCATATTGGAAGCGTGACCCGGCTGGCGGAGAGCGAATGAGCGAGTGAGCACGGGGGGCACGCCGGCGGGGCTGTTACGCGTGTGGCAGCCCATATGGCGGCCACATGCGGGCCGCCGCAGCTGCAAACTCGAACATGGCCCACCGCGCCGCGCCACCCAGGCGCCCTGGCATTCCATACAAAATCAATACGCATATTTGAAGCGTGACCCGGCTGGCGGAGAGCGAATGAGCGAGTGAGCACGGGGGGCACGCCGGCGGGGCTGTTACACGTGTGGCAGCCCACACAGCGGCAACATGCGGACCGCCGCAGCTGCAAACTCGAACATGGCCCACCGCGCCGCGCCGCCCAGGCGCCCTGGCATTCCATACACAAGCATTACGCATATTGGAAGCGTGACCCGGCAGGCGGTGTGCAGGTGAGCGAGTGAGCATGGGGGGCACGCCGGCGGGGTTGTCAGGTGTGCGGCACCCCACACGGCGGCAACATGCGGTCCGCCGCAGCTGCAAACTCGAACATGGCCCACCGCGCCGCGCCGCCCAGGCGCCCTGGCATTCCGTACACAACCAATACGCATATTTGAAGCGTGACCCGGCTGGCGGAGAGCGAATGAGCGAGTGAGCACGGGGGGCACGCCGGCGGGGCTGTTACGCGTCTGAGAGCCCACACAGCGGCCACATGTGGGCCGCCGCAGCTGCAAACTCGAACATGGCCCACCGCGCCGCGCCGCCCAGGCGCCCTGGCATTCTATACACAACCAATACGCATATTGGAAGCGTGACCCGGCTGGCGGAGAGCGAATGAGCGAGTGAGCACGGGGGGCACGCCGGCGGGGCTGTTACGCGTCTGAGAGCCCACACAGCGGCCACATGTGGGCCGCCGCAGCTGCAAACTCGAACATGGCCCACCGCGCCGCGCCGCCCAGGCGCCCTGGCATTCCATACACAAGCATTACGCATATTTGAAGTGTGACCCGGCTGGCGGAGAGCGAATGAGCGAGTGAGCACGGGGGGCACGCCGGCGGGGCTGTTACACGTGTGGCAGCCCACACAGCGGCCACATGCGGGCCGCCGCAGCTGCAAACTCGAACATGGCCCACCGCACCGCGCCGCGCCGCCCAGGCGCCCTGGCATTCCATACACAACCAATACGCATATTGAAAGCCTGACCCGGCTGGCGGAGAGCGAATGAGCGAGTGAGCACGGGGGGCACGCCGGCGGGGGTGTTACGCGTGTGGCAGCCCACACAGCGGCCACATGCGGGCCGCCGCAGCTGCAAACTCGAACATGGCCCACCGCGCCGCGCCACCCAGGCACCCTGGCATTCCATACACAACCCATACGCATATTGAAAGCGTGACCCGGCTGGCGGAGAGCGAATGAGCGAGTGAGCACGGGGGGCACGCCGGCGGGGCTGTTACACGTGTGGCAGCCCACATGGCGGCCACATGCGGGCCGCCGCAGCTGCAAACTCGAACATGGCCCACCGCACCGCGCCGCCCAGGTGCCCTGGCATTCTATACACAAGCAATACGCATATTTGAAGCGTGACCCGGCTGGCGGAGAGCGAATGAGCGAGTGAGCACGGGGGGCACGCCGGCGGGGCTGTTACACGTGTGGCAGCCCACACAGCGGCCACATGCGGGCCGCCGCAGCTGCAAACTCATACATGGCCCACCGCACCGCGCCGCCCAGGTGCCCTGGCATTCTATGCACAACCAATACGCATATTGGAAGCGTGACCCGGCTGGCGGAGAGCGAATGAGCGAGTGAGCACGGGGGGCACGCCGGCGGGGCTGTTACGCGTGTGGCAGCCCATATGGCGGCCACATGCGGACCGCCGCAGCTGCAAACTCGAACATGGCCCACCGCGCCGCGCCGCCCAGGCGCCCTGGCATTCCATACACAACCAATACGCATATTAAAAGCGTGACCCGGCTGGCGGAGAGCGAATGAGCGAGTGAGCACGGGGGGCACGCCGGCGGGGCTGATACGCGTGTGGCAGCCCACACAGCGGCCACATGCGGACCGCCGCAGCTGCAAACTCGAACATGGCCCACCGCGCCGCGCCGCCCAGGCGCCCTGGCATTCCATACACAACCAATACGCATATTGGAAGCGTGACCCGGCAGGCGGTGTGCAGGTGAGCGAGGTGAGCATG
>JAEHOD010000326.1:0-22636 GCA_016834595.1 Chlamydomonas schloesseri | reverse complement strand
GACTGGGTTAAAGGACGTTGGTTGCGTGACGGACCTAGTTTACAATGTTCGTAGCTGCCTCAAGTGCTACTACATGGCAAAGGCCTGGAAATCTGGCGTCCGTGCCGAGAAGGAGCTGCACGCCGAGCTCTATAAGCGATTCCCATGGTTTACAAGGAATTGGATCGATTCACTGGACCACACCACGGTGTGGAACCCAGGTTCGGACACCGGAACACCCAACCCAGCCTGGCCGCTTGGCCCGGCACCGACCTTAATAGCCGCTTCATTCCAGAGAAGATGATGTACATGGCCGCAGTGAGGACACTCCCTGTCCCCACGGCATGTAGTATGTCTTGCTCTAGCCTCTGAAAGACGAAGTTATGTACACTACTGTGTCAAGTCCCTCTCTCCTCCAACTAATCCACTCGTCAATGTCACAGGAAGATGTACCGCGTGAAGAGCGTGAGCGCCGGGAGGAGGAGGACGCAGCGGCGACAGCGTCGACAGCAGGCTGAAAAGGAGGAGGAGGAGGAATATGGCTGCTAGCACTCTGCGTGCCAGGCAGGGAATCCGTGGATGCACTCACCCGGCGGCAACCCCCCGGCGCGCACTGCGCAGCCGGTGCCACAGCCGCGTCAAGGCGCGGCGCAGGGACCTAAGGCTGCAGCGGAGGCATGTGGTGATGGCCTGTGCCTGAGCCGAATCCGGGCTGGGGGCGCATGCAGACACACGCCAGAGGCCGGGGAAACGTGCAAGCAGGCCGTGTGGGAAGTGTTTTCGTGTGCCTGAGCCGAATCCGGGCTGGGGGGCGCACGCAGACACACGCCAGAGGCCGGATGAACGTGCAAGCAGCCGTGTGGGAAGTGTTTTCGTATGCCTGAGCCGAGTCCGGGGCTGGGGCGCATGCAGACACACGCCAGAGGCCGGATGAACGTGCAAGCAGCCGTGTGGGAAGTGTTTTCGTGTGCCTGAGCCGAATCCAGGCTGGGGGCGCATGCAGACACACGCCAGAGGCCGGGGGAACGTGCAAGCAGCCGTGCGTGAGGGAAGTGTTTTCGTGTGCCTGAGCCGAATCCGGGCTGGGGGCGCATTCAAACGCAACCGAGAGGCCGGGGGAACCTCCAAGCAGCCGTGTGGAAGTGTTTTCGTGTGCCTGAGCCGAATCCGGGCTGGGGGCGCATGCAGACACACGCCAGAGGCCGGATGAACGTGCAAGCAGCCGTGTGGGAAGTGTTTTCGTGTGCCTGAGCCGAATCCGGGCTGGGGCGCATGCAGACACACGCCAGAGGCCGGATGAACGTGCAAGCAGCCGTGTGGGAAGTGTTTTCGTGTGCCTGAGCCGAATCCGGGCTGGGGGCGCATGCAGACACACGCCAGAGGCCGGATGAACGTGCAAGCAGCCGTGTGGGAAGTTGTTTTGGTGTGCCTGAGCCGAATCCGGGCTGGGGGCGCATGCAGACACACGCCAGAGGCCGGGGGAACGTGCAAGCAGCCGTGTGGGAAGTGTTTTCGTGTGCCTGAGCCGAATCCGGGCTGGGGGCGCATGCAGACACACGCCAGAGGCCGGGGGGGAACGTGCAAGCAGCCGTGTGGGAAGTGTTTTCGTGTGCCTGAGCCGAATCCGGGTTGGGGGCGCATGCAGACACACGCCAGAGGCCGGGGGAACGTGCAAGCAGCCGTGTGGGAAGTTGTTTTCGTGTGCCTGAGCCGAATCCGGGCTGGGGGCGCACGCAGACACACGCCAGAGGCCGGATGAACGTGCAAGCAGCCGTGTGGGAAGTGTTTTCGTATGCCTGAGCCGAATCCGGGCTGGGGGGCGCATGCAGACACACGCCAGAGGCCGGGGAACGTGCAAAGCAGCCGTGTGGGAAGTGTTTTCGTGTGCCTGAGCCGAATCCGGGCTGGGGGCGCATGCAGACACACGCCAGAGGCCGGATGAACGTGCAAGAAGCCGTGTGGGAAGTGTTTTCGTGTGCCTGAGTCGAATCCGGGCTGGGGGCGCATGCAGACACACGCCAGAGGCCGGGGGAACGTGCAAGCAGCCGTGTGGGAAGTTGTTTTGGTGTGCCTGAGCCGAATCCGGGCTGGGGGCGCATGCAGACACACGCCAGAGGCCGGATGAACGTGCAAGCAGCCGTGCGTGTGGGAAGTGTTTTCGTGTGCCTGAGCCGAATCCGGGCTGGGGGCGCACGCAGACACACGCCAGAGGCCGGATGAACGTGCAAGCAGCCGTGTGGGAAGTGTTTTCGTATGCCTGAGCCGAATCCGGGCTGGGGGCGCATGCAGGACACACGCCAGAGGCCGGAATGAACGTGCAAGCAGCCGTGCGTGTGGGAAGTGTTTTCGTGTGCCTGAGCCGAATCCGGGCTGGGGGCGCATGCAGACACACGCCAGAGGCCGGGGAAACGTGCAAGCAGCCGTGTGGGAAGTGTTTCGTGTGCCTGAGCCGAATCCGGGCTGGGGGCGCATGCAGACACACGCCAGAGGCGGGGGAACGTGCAAGCAGCCGTGTGGGAAGTGTTTTCGTGTGCCTGAGCCGAATCCGGGCTGGGGGCGCATGCAGACACACGCCAGAGGCCGGGGGAACGTGCAAGCAGCCGTGTGGGAAGTTGTTTTGGTGTGCCTGAGCCGAATCCGGGCTAGGGGCGCATGCAGACACACGCCAGAGGCCGGATGAACGTGCAAGCAGCCGTGCGTGTGGGGAAGTGTTTTCGTGTGCCTGAGCCGAATCCGGGCTGGGGGCGCACGCAGACACACGCCAGAGGCCGGATGAACGTGCAAGCAGCCGTGTGGGAAGTGTTTTCGTATGCCTGAGCCGAATCCGGGCTGGGGGCGCATGCAGACACACGCCAGAGGCCGGGGGAAACGTGCAAGCAGCCGTGTGGGAAGTGGTTTCGTGTGCCTGAGCCGAATCCGGGCTGGGGGCGCATGCAGACACACGCCAGAGGCCGGATGAACGTGCAAGCAGCCGTGCGTGTGGGAAGTGTTTCCGTGTGCCTGAGCCGAATCCGGGCTGGGGGCGCACGCAAGACACACGCCAGAGGCCGGATGAACGTGCAAGCAGCCGTGTGGGAAGTGTTTTCGTATGCCTGAGCCGAATCCGGGCTGGGGGCGCATGCAGACACACGCCAGAGGCCGGGGGAACGTGCAAGCAGCCGTGTGGGAAGTGTTTTCGTGTGCCTGAGCCGAATCCGGGTTGGGGGCGCATGCAGACACACGCCAGAGGCCGGAGGAACGTGCAAGCAGCCGTGTGGGAAGTTGTTTTCGTGTGCCTGAGCCGAATCCGGGCTGGGGGCGCACGCAGACACACGCCAGAGGCCGGATGAACGTGCAAGCAGCCGTGTGGGAAGTGTTTTCGTATGCCTGAGCCGAATCCGGGCTGGGGGCGCATGCAGACACACGCCAGAGGCCGGGGGAACGTGCAAGCAGCCGTGTGGGAAGTGTTTTCGTGTGCCTGAGCCGAATCCGGGCTGGGGGCGCATGCAGACACACGCCAGAGGCCGGGGGAACGTGCAAGCAGCCGTGTGGGAAGTGTTTTCGTGTGCCTGAGCCGAATCCGGGCTGGGGGCGCATGCAGACACACGCCAGAGGCCGGGGGAACGTGCAAGCAGCCGTGTGGGAAGTTGTTTTGGTGTGCCTGAGCCGAATCCGGGCTAGGGGCGCATGCAGACACACGCCAGAGGCCGGATGAACGTGCAAGCAGCCGTGCGTGTGGGAAGTGTTTTCGTGTGCCTGAGCCGAATCCGGGCTGGGGGCGCACGCAGACACACGCCAGAGGCCGGATGAACGTGCAAGCAGCCGTGTGGGAAGTGTTTTCGTATGCCTGAGCCGAATCCGGGCTGGGGGCGCATGCAGACACACGCCAGAGGCCGGGGGGAACGTGCAAGCAGCCGTGTGGGAAGTGGTTTCGTGTGCCTGAGCCGAATCCGGGCTGGGGGCGCATGCAGACACACGCCAGAGGCCGGATGAACGTGCAAGCAGCCGTGCGTGTGGGAAGTGTTTCCGTGTGCCTGAGCCGAATCCGGGCTGGGGGCGCACGCAGACACACGCCAGAGGCCGGATGAACGTGCAAGCAGCCGTGTGGGAAGTGTTTTCGTATGCCTGAGCCGAATCCGGGCTGGGGGCGCATGCAGACACACGCCAGAGGCCGGGGGAACGTGCAAGCAGCCGTGTGGGAAGTGTTTTCGTGTGCCTGAGCCGAATCCGGGCTGGGGGCGCATGCAGACACACGCCAGAGGCCGGATGAACGTGCAAGCAGCCGTGTGGGAAGTGTTTTCGTGTGCCTGAGCCGAATCCGGGCTGGGGGCGCATGCAGACACACGCCAGAGGCCGGATGAACGTGCAAGAAGCCGTGTGGGAAGTGTTTTCGTGTGCCTGAGCCGAATCCGGGCTGGGGGCGCATGCAGACACACGCCAGAGGCCGGGGAAACGTGCAAGCAGCCGTGTGGGAAGTGTTTTCGTGTGCCTGAGCCGAATCCGGGCTGGGGGCGCATGCAGACACACGCCAGAGGCCGGGGGAACGTGCAAGCAGCCGTGTGGGAAGTGTTTTCGTGTGCCTGAGCCGAATCCGGGCTGGGGGCGCATGCAGACACACGCACGAGGCCGGATGAACGTGCAAGCAGCCGTGCGTGTGGGAAGTGTTTTCGTGTGCCTGAGCCGAATCCGGGCTGGGGGCGCATGCAGACACACGCAGAGGCCGGGGGAACGTGCAAGCAGCCGTGTGGGAAGTTGTTTTGGTGTGCCTGAGCCGAATCCGGGCTGGGGGCGCACGCAGACACACGCCAGAGGCCGGATGAACGTGCAAGCAGCCGTGCGTGTGGGAAGTGTTTTCGTGTGCCTGAGCCGAATCCGGGCTGGGGGCGCATGCAGACACACGCCAGAGGCCGGGGAAACGTGCAAGCAGCCGTGTGGGAAGTGTTTTCGTATGCCTGAGCCGAATCCGGGCTGGGGGCGCATGCAGACACACGCCAGAGGCCGGGGGAACGTGCAAGCAGCCGTGTGGGAAGTGTTTTCGTGTGCCTGAGCCGAATCCGGGCTGGGGGCGCATGCAGACACACGCCAGAGGCCGGGGGAACGTGCAAGCAGCCGTGTGGGAAGTGTTTTTCGTGTGCCTGAGCCGAA
The DNA here is from genome assembly GCA_016834595.1 of Chlamydomonas schloesseri. Taxonomy (NCBI): domain Eukaryota; kingdom Viridiplantae; phylum Chlorophyta; class Chlorophyceae; order Chlamydomonadales; family Chlamydomonadaceae; genus Chlamydomonas; species Chlamydomonas schloesseri. The sequence goes on along the minus strand of JAEHOD010000326.1, from coordinate 17,533 downwards.
TCCGGGCTGGGGGCGCATGCAGACACACGCCAGAGGCCGGGGAAACGTGCAAGCAGCCGTGTGGGAAGTTGTTTTGGTGTGCCTGAGCCGAATCCGGGCTAGGGGCGCATGCAGACACACGCCAGAGGCCGGATGAACGTGCAAGCAGCCGTGCGTGTGGGAAGTGTTTTCGTGTGCCTGAGCCGAATCCGGGCTGGGGGCGCACGCAGACACACGCCAGAGGCCGGATGAACGTGCAAGCAGCCGTGTGGGAAGTGTTTTCGTATGCCTGAGCCGAATCCGGGCTGGGGGCGCATGCAGACACACGCCAGAGGCCGGGGGAACGTGCAAGCAGCCGTGTGGGAAGTGGTTTCGTGTGCCTGAGCCGAATCCGGGCTGGGGGCGCATGCAGACACACGCACGAGGCCGGGGAAACGTGCAAGCAGCCGTGTGGGAAGTTGTTTTGGTGTGCCTGAGCCGAATCCGGGCTGGGGGCGCATGCAGACACACGCCAGAGGCCGGGGGAACGTGCAAGCAGCCGTGTGGGAAGTGTTTTCGTGTGCCTGAGCCGAATCCGGGCTGGGGGCGCATGCAGACACACGCCAGAGGCCGGGGGAACGTGCAAGCAGCCGTGTGGGAAGTTGTTTGGTGTGCCTGAGCCGAATCCGGGCTAGGGGCGCATGCAGACACACGCCAGAGGCCGGATGAACGTGCAAGCAGCCGTGCGTGTGGGAAGTGTTTTCGTGTGCCTGAGCCGAATCCGGGCTGGGGGCGCACGCAGACACACGCCAGAGGCCGGATGAACGTGCAAGCAGCCGTGTGGGAAGTGTTTTCGTATGCCTGAGCCGAATCCGGGCTGGGGGCGCATGCAGACACACGCCAGAGGCCGGGGGAACGTGCAAGCAGCCGTGTGGGAAGTGGTTTCGTGTGCCTGAGCCGAATCCGGGCTGGGGGCGCATGCAGACACACGCCAGAGGCCGGATGAACGTGCAAGCAGCCGTGCGTGTGGGAAGTGTTTCCGTGTGCCTGAGCCGAATCCGGGCTGGGGGCGCACGCAGACACACGCCAGAGGCCGGATGAACGTGCAAGCAGCCGTGTGGGAAGTGTTTTCGTATGCCTGAGCCGAATCCGGGCTGGGGGCGCATGCAGACACACGCCAGAGGCCGGGGGAACGTGCAAGCAGCCGTGTGGGAAGTGTTTTCGTGTGCCTGAGCCGAATCCGGGCTGGGGGCGCATGCAGACACACGCCAGAGGCCGGATGAACGTGCAAGCAGCCGTGTGGGAAGTGTTTTCGTGTGCCTGAGCCGAATCCGGGCTGGGGGCGCATGCAGACACACGCCAGAGGCCGGATGAACGTGCAAGAAGCCGTGTGGGAAGTGTTTTCGTGTGCCTGAGCCGAATCCGGGCTGGGGGCGCATGCAGACACACGCCAGAGGCCGGGGAAACGTGCAAGCAGCCGTGTGGGAAGTGTTTTCGTGTGCCTGAGCCGAATCCGGGCTGGGGGCGCATGCAGACACACGCCAGAGGCCGGGGGAACGTGCAAGCAGCCGTGTGGGAAGTTGTTTTGGTGTGCCTGAGCCGAATCCGGGCTAGGGGCGCATGCAGACACACGCCAGAGGCCGGATGAACGTGCAAGCAGCCGTGCGTGTGGGAAGTGTTTTCGTGTGCCTGAGCCGAATCCGGGCTGGGGGCGCACGCAGACACACGCCAGAGGCCGGATGAACGTGCAAGCAGCCGTGTGGGAAGTGTTTTCGTATGCCTGAGCCGAATCCGGGCTGGGGGCGCATGCAGACACACGCCAGAGGCCGGGGGAACGTGCAAGCAGCCGTGTGGGAAGTGTTTTCGTGTGCCTGAGCCGAATCCGGGCTGGGGGCGCATGCAGACACACGCCAGAGGCCGGGGGAACGTGCAAGCAGCCGTGTGGGAAGTGTTTTCGTGTGCCTGAGCCGAATCCGGGCTGGGGGCGCATGCAGACACACGCCAGAGGCCGGGGGAACGTGCAAGCAGCCGTGTGGGAAGTTGTTTTGGTGTGCCTGAGCCGAATCCGGGCTAGGGGCGCATGCAGACACACGCCAGAGGCCGGATGAACGTGCAAGCAGCCGTGCGTGTGGGAAGTGTTTTCGTGTGCCTGAGCCGAATCCGGGCTGGGGGCGCACGCAGACACACGCCAGAGGCCGGATGAACGTGCAAGCAGCCGTGCGTGTGGGAAGTGTTTTCGTATGCCTGAGCCGAATCCGGGCTGGGGGCGCATGCAGACACACGCCAGAGGCCGGGGGAACGTGCAAGCAGCCGTGTGGGAAGTGGTTTCGTGTGCCTGAGCCGAATCCGGGCTGGGGGCGCATGCAGACACACGCCAGAGGCCGGATGAACGTGCAAGCAGCCGTGCGTGTGGGAAGTGTTTCCGTGTGCCTGAGCCGAATCCGGGCTGGGGGCGCACGCAGACACACGCCAGAGGCCGGATGAACGTGCAAGCAGCCGTGTGGGAAGTGTTTTCGTATGCCTGAGCCGAATCCGGGCTGGGGGCGCATGCAGACACACGCCAGAGGCCGGGGGAACGTGCAAGCAGCCGTGTGGGAAGTGTTTTCGTGTGCCTGAGCCGAATCCGGGCTGGGGGCGCATGCAGACACACGCCAGAGGCCGGATGAACGTGCAAGCAGCCGTGTGGGAAGTGTTTTCGTGTGCCTGAGCCGAATCCGGGCTGGGGGCGCATGCAGACACACGCCAGAGGCCGGATGAACGTGCAAGAAGCCGTGTGGGAAGTGTTTTCGTGTGCCTGAGCCGAATCCGGGCTGGGGGCGCATGCAGACACACGCCAGAGGCCGGGGAAACGTGCAAGCAGCCGTGTGGGAAGTGTTTTCGTGTGCCTGAGCCGAATCCGGGCTGGGGGCGCATGCAGACACACGCCAGAGGCCGGGGGAACGTGCAAGCAGCCGTGTGGGAAGTGTTTTCGTGTGCCTGAGCCGAATCCGGGCTGGGGGCGCATGCAGACACACGCACGAGGCCGGATGAACGTGCAAGCAGCCGTGCGTGTGGGAAGTGTTTTCGTGTGCCTGAGCCGAATCCGGGCTGGGGGCGCATGCAGACACACGCCAGAGGCCGGGGGAACGTGCAAGCAGCCGTGTGGGAAGTTGTTTTGGTGTGCCTGAGCCGAATCCGGGCTGGGGGCGCATGCAGACACACGCCAGAGGCCGGGGGAACGTGCAAGCAGCCGTGTGGGAAGTGTTTTCGTATGCCTGAGCCGAATCCGGGCTGGGGGCGCATGCAGACACACGCCAGAGGCCGGGGGAACGTGCAAGCAGCCGTGTGGGAAGTGTTTTCGTGTGCCTGAGCCGAATCCGGGCTGGGGGCGCATGCAGACACACGCCAGAGGCCGGGGGAACGTGCAAGCAGCCGTGTGGGAAGTGTTTTCGTGTGCCTGAGCCGAATCCGGGCTGGGGGCGCATGCAGACACACGCCAGAGGCCGGGGGAACGTGCAAGCAGCCGTGTGGGAAGTTGTTTTGGTGTGCCTGAGCCGAATCCGGGCTAGGGGCGCATGCAGACACACGCCAGAGGCCGGATGAACGTGCAAGCAGCCGTGCGTGTGGGAAGTGTTTTCGTGTGCCTGAGCCGAATCCGGGCTGGGGGCGCACGCAGACACACGCCAGAGGCCGGATGAACGTGCAAGCAGCCGTGTGGGAAGTGTTTTCGTATGCCTGAGCCGAATCCGGGCTGGGGGCGCATGCAGACACACGCCAGAGGCCGGGGGAACGTGCAAGCAGCCGTGTGGGAAGTGGTTTCGTGTGCCTGAGCCGAATCCGGGCTGGGGGCGCATGCAGACACACGCCAGAGGCCGGATGAACGTGCAAGCAGCCGTGCGTGTGGGAAGTGTTTCCGTGTGCCTGAGCCGAATCCGGGCTGGGGGCGCACGCAGACACACGCCAGAGGCCGGATGAACGTGCAAGCAGCCGTGTGGGAAGTGTTTTCGTATGCCTGAGCCGAATCCGGGCTGGGGGCGCATGCAGACACACGCCAGAGGCCGGGGGAACGTGCAAGCAGCCGTGTGGGAAGTGTTTTCGTGTGCCTGAGCCGAATCCGGGCTGGGGGCGCATGCAGACACACGCCAGAGGCCGGATGAACGTGCAAGCAGCCGTGTGGGAAGTGTTTTCGTGTGCCTGAGCCGAATCCGGGCTGGGGGCGCATGCAGACACACGCCAGAGGCCGGATGAACGTGCAAGAAGCCGTGTGGGAAGTGTTTTCGTGTGCCTGAGCCGAATCCGGGCTGGGGGCGCATGCAGACACACGCCAGAGGCCGGGGAAACGTGCAAGCAGCCGTGTGGGAAGTGTTTTCGTGTGCCTGAGCCGAATCCGGGCTGGGGGCGCATGCAGACACACGCCAGAGGCCGGGGGAACGTGCAAGCAGCCGTGTGGGAAGTGTTTTCGTGTGCCTGAGCCGAATCCGGGCTGGGGGCGCATGCAGACACACGCACGAGGCCGGATGAACGTGCAAGCAGCCGTGCGTGTGGGAAGTGTTTTCGTGTGCCTGAGCCGAATCCGGGCTGGGGGCGCATGCAGACACACGCCAGAGGCCGGGGGAACGTGCAAGCAGCCGTGTGGGAAGTTGTTTTGGTGTGCCTGAGCCGAATCCGGGCTGGGGGCGCACGCAGACACACGCCAGAGGCCGGATGAACGTGCAAGCAGCCGTGCGTGTGGGAAGTGTTTTCGTGTGCCTGAGCCGAATCCGGGCTGGGGGCGCATGCAGACACACGCCAGAGGCCGGGGAAACGTGCAAGCAGCCGTGTGGGAAGTGTTTTCGTGTGCCTGAGCCGAATCCGGGCTGGGGGCGCATGCAGACACACGCCAGAGGCCGGATGAACGTGCAAGCAGCCGTGTGGGAAGTGTTTTCGTGTGCCTGAGCCGAATCCGGGCTGGGGGCGCATGCAGACACACGCCAGAGGCCGGATGAACGTGCAAGAAGCCGTGTGGGAAGTGTTTTCGTGTGCCTGAGCCGAATCCGGGCTGGGGGCGCATGCAGACACACGCCAGAGGCCGGGGAAACGTGCAAGCAGCCGTGTGGGAAGTGTTTTCGTGTGCCTGAGCCGAATCCGGGCTGGGGGCGCATGCAGACACACGCCAAAGGCCGGGGGAACGTGCAAGCAGCCGTGTGGGAAGTGTTTTCGTGTGCCTGAGCCGAATCCGGGCTGGGGGCGCATGCAGACACACGCACGAGGCCGGATGAACGTGCAAGCAGCCGTGCGTGTGGGAAGTGTTTTCGTGTGCCTGAGCCGAATCCGGGCTGGGGGCGCATGCAGACACACGCCAGAGGCCGGGGGGAACGTGCAAGCAGCCGTGTGGGAAGTTGTTTTGGTGTGCCTGAGCCGAATCCGGGCTGGGGGCGCACGCAGACACACGCCAGAGGCCGGATGAACGTGCAAGCAGCCGTGCGTGTGGGAAGTGTTTTCGTGTGCCTGAGCCGAATCCGGGCTGGGGGCGCATGCAGACACACGCCAGAGGCCGGGGAAACGTGCAAGCAGCCGTGTGGGAAGTGTTTTCGTATGCCTGAGCCGAATCCGGGCTGGGGGCGCATGCAGACACACGCCAGAGGCCGGGGGAACGTGCAAGCAGCCGTGTGGGAAGTGTTTTCGTGTGCCTGAGCCGAATCCGGGCTGGGGGCGCATGCAGACACACGCCAGAGGGCGGGGGAACGTGCAAGCAGCCGTGTGGGAAGTGTTTTCGTGTGCCTGAGCCGAATCCGGGCTGGGGGCGCATGCAGACACACGCCAGAGGCCGGGGGAACGTGCAAGCAGCCGTGTGGGAAGTTGTTTTGGTGTGCCTGAGCCGAATCCGGGCTAGGGGCGCATGCAGACACACGCCAGAGGCCGGATGAACGTGCAAGCAGCCGTGCGTGTGGGAAGTGTTTTCGTGTGCCTGAGCCGAATCCGGGCTGGGGGCGCACGCAGACACACGCCAGAGGCCGGATGAACGTGCAAGCAGCCGTGTGGGAAGTGTTTTCGTATGCCTGAGCCGAATCCGGGCTGGGGGCGCATGCAGACACACGCCAGAGGCCGGGGGAACGTGCAAGCAGCCGTGTGGGAAGTGGTTTCGTGTGCCTGAGCCGAATCCGGGCTGGGGGCGCATGCAGACACACGCCAGAGGCCGGATGAACGTGCAAGCAGCCGTGCGTGTGGGAAGTGTTTCCGTGTGCCTGAGCCGAATCCGGGCTGGGGGCGCACGCAGACACACGCCAGAGGCCGGATGAACGTGCAAGCAGCCGTGCGTGTGGGAAGTGTTTTCGTATGCCTGAGCCGAATCCGGGCTGGGGGCGCATGCAGACACACGCCAGAGGCCGGGGGAACGTGCAAGCAGCCGTGTGGGAAGTGTTTTCGTGTGCCTGAGCCGAATCCGGGCTGGGGGCGCATGCAGACACACGCCAGAGGCCGGATGAACGTGCAAGCAGCCGTGTGGGAAGTGTTTTCGTGTGCCTGAGCCGAATCCGGGCTGGGGGCGCATGCAGACACACGCCAGAGGCCGGATGAACGTGCAAGAAGCCGTGTGGGAAGTGTTTTCGTGTGCCTGAGCCGAATCCGGGCTGGGGGCGCATGCAGACACACGCCAGAGGCCGGGGAAACGTGCAAGCAGCCGTGTGGGAAGTTGTTTTCGTGTGCCTGAGCCGAATCCGGGCTGGGGGCGCATGCAGACACACGCCAGAGGCCGGGGGAACGTGCAAGCAGCCGTGTGGGAAGTGTTTTCGTGTGCCTGAGCCGAATCCGGGCTGGGGGCGCATGCAGACACACGCCAGAGGCCGGGGGAACGTGCAAGCAGCCGTGTGGGAAGTGTTTTCGTGTGCCTGAGCCGAATCCGGGCTGGGGGCGCATGCAGACACACGCACGAGGCCGGATGAACGTGCAAGCAGCCGTGCGTGTGGGAAGTGTTTTCGTGTGCCTGAGCCGAATCCGGGCTGGGGGCGCATGCAGACACACGCCAGAGGCCGGGGGAACGTGCAAGCAGCCGTGTGGGAAGTTGTTTTGGTGTGCCTGAGCCGAATCCGGGCTGGGGGCGCACGCAGACACACGCCAGAGGCCGGATGAACGTGCAAGCAGCCGTGCGTGTGGGAAGTGTTTTCGTGTGCCTGAGCCGAATCCGGGCTGGGGGCGCATGCAGACACACGCCAGAGGCCGGGGAAACGTGCAAGCAGCCGTGTGGGAAGTGTTTTCGTATGCCTGAGCCGAATCCGGGCTGGGGGCGCATGCAGACACACGCCAGAGGCCGGGGGAACGTGCAAGCAGCCGTGTGGGAAGTGTTTTCGTGTGCCTGAGCCGAATCCGGGCTGGGGGCGCATGCAGACACACGCCAGAGGCCGGGGAAACGTGCAAGCAGCCGTGTGGGAAGTGTTTTCGTGTGCCTGAGCCGAATCCGGGCTGGGGGCGCATGCAGACACACGCCAGAGGCCGGATGAACGTGCAAGAAGCCGTGTGGGAAGTGTTTTCGTGTGCCTGAGTCGAATCCGGGCTGGGGGCGCATGCAGACACACGCCAGAGGCCGGGGGAACGTGCAAGCAGCCGTGTGGGAAGTTGTTTTGGTGTGCCTGAGCCGAATCCGGGCTGGGGGCGCATGCAGACACACGCCAGAGGCCGGATGAACGTGCAAGCAGCCGTGCGTGTGGGAAGTGTTTTCGTGTGCCTGAGCCGAATCCGGGCTGGGGGCGCACGCAGACACACGCCAGAGGCCGGATGAACGTGCAAGCAGCCGTGTGGGAAGTGTTTTCGTATGCCTGAGCCGAATCCGGGCTGGGGGCGCATGCAGACACACGCCAGAGGCCGGGGGAACGTGCAAGCAGCCGTGTGGGAAGTGTTTTCGTGTGCCTGAGCCGAATCCGGGCTGGGGGCGCATGCAGACACACGCCAGAGGCCGGGGGAACGTGCAAGCAGCCGTGTGGGAAGTGTTTTCGTGTGCCTGAGCCGAAACCGGGCTGGGGGCGCATGCAGACACACGCCAGAGGCCGGGGGAACGTGCAAGCAGCCGTGTGGGAAGTGTTTTCGTATGCCTGAGCCGAATCCGGGCTGGGGGCGCATGCAGACACACGCACGAGGCCGGGGGAACGTGCAAGCAGCCGTGTGGGAAGTTGTTTTGGTGTGCCTGAGCCGAATCCGGGCTGGGGGCGCATGCAGACACACGCCAGAGGCCGGATGAACGTGCAAGCAGCCGTGCGTGTGGGAAGTGTTTTCGTGTGCCTGAGCCGAATCCGGGCTGGGGGCGCATGCAGACACACGCCAGAGGCCGGATGAACGTGCAAGCAGCCGTGCGTGTGGGAAGTGTTTTCGTGTGCCTTAGCCGAATCCGGGCTGGGGGCGCATGCAGACACACGCCAGAGGCCGGATGAACGTGCAAGCAGCCGTGTGGGAAGTGTTTTCGTATGCCTGAGCCGAATCCGGGCTGGGGGCGCATGCAGACACACGCCAGAGGCCGGGGGCACGTGCAAGCAGCCGTGTGGGAAGTGTTTTCGTGTGCCTGAGCCGAATCCGGGCTGGGGGCGCATGCAGACACACGCCAGAGGCCGGGGAAACGTGCAAGCAGCCGTGTGGGAAGTGTTTTCGTGTGCCTGAGCCGAATCCGGGCTGGGGGCGCATGCAGACACACGCCAGAGGCCGGGGGAACGTGCAAGCAGCCGTGTGGGAAGTGTTTTCGTGTGCCTGAGCCGAATCCGGGCTGGGGGCGCATGCAGACACACGCCAGAGGCCGGATGAACGTGCAAGAAGCCGTGTGGGAAGTGTTTTCGTGTGCCTGAGTCGAATCCGGGCTGGGGGCGCATGCAGACACACGCCAGAGGCCGGGGGAACGTGCAAGCAGCCGTGTGGGAAGTTGTTTTCGTGTGCCTGAGCCGAATCCGGGCTGGGGGCGCATGCAGACACACGCCAGAGGCCGGGGAAACGTGCAAGCAGCCGTGTGGGAATTGTTTTCGTGTGCCTGAGCCGAATCCGGGCTGGGGGCGCATGCAGACACACGCCAGAGGCCGGGGGAACGTGCAAGCAGCCGTGTGGGAAGTTGTTTTGGTGTGCCTGAGCCGAATCCGGGCTGGGGGCGCATGCAGACACACGCCAGAGGCCGGATGAACGTGCAAGCAGCCGTGCGTGTGGGAAGTGTTTTCGTGTGCCTGAGCCGAATCCGGGCTGGGGGCGCATGCAGACACACGCCAGAGGCCGGGGAAACGTGCAAGCAGCCGTGTGGGAAGTTGTTTTGGTGTGCCTGAGCCGAATCCGGGCTGGGGGCGCATGCAGACACACGCCAGAGGCCGGGGGAACGTGCAAGCAGCCGTGTGGGAAGTTGTTTTGGTGTGCCTGAGCCGAATCCGGGCTGGGGGCGCATGCAGACACACGCACGAGGCCGGGGAAACGTGCAAGCAGCCGTGTGGGAAGTTGTTTTCGTATGCCTGAGCCGAATCCGGGCTGGGGGCGCATGCAGACACACGCCAGAGGCCGGGGGAACGTGCAAGCAGCCGTGTGGGAAGTGTTTTCGTGTGCCTGAGCCGAATCCGGGCTGGGGGCGCATGCAGACACACGCCAGAGGCCGGGGAAACGTGCAAGCAGCCGTGTGGGAAGTTGTTTTGGTGTGCCTGAGCCGAATCCGGGCTGGGGGCGCATGCAGACACACGCCAGAGGCCGGGGGAACGTGCAAGCAGCCGTGTGGGAAGTGTTTTCGTGTGCCTGAGCCGAATCCGGGCTGGGGGCGCATGCAGACACACGCCAGAGGCCGGATGAACGTGCAAGCAGCCGTGCGTGTGGGAAGTGTTTCCGTGTGCCTGAGCCGAATCCGGGCTGGGGGCGCATGCAGACACACGCCAGAGGCCGGGGGAACGTGCAAGCAGCCGTGTGGGAAGTGTTTTCGTATGCCTGAGCCGAATCCGGGCTGGGGGCGCATGCAGACACACGCCAGAGGCCGGGGAAACGTGCAAGCAGCCGTGTGGGAAGTTGTTTTGGTGTGCCTGAGCCGAATCCGGGCTGGGGGCGCATGCAGACACACGCCAGAGGCCGGGGAAACGTGCAAGCAGCCGTGTGGGAAGTGTTTTCGTGTGCCTGAGCCGAATCCGGGCTGGGGGCGCACGCATACTCAGTCTGCTGTCAACAGCGGGGCAGTGCCGCGTGTGCTGGAATAATCCTGTCTCCGGGGTTCGGGAAAACGAGGTGCAAGGAATAATAATTAACAGAAAGTTAATGGAGTCAAGCGAAGAAGCCTTGCGCCCTTGCAACAATGAAATGCAATCCCGGCTAACTCGGGAATGGTAGCAACGAAGGAGACGCCGTGAGGAGACGCGCTATGTGACTTATATATATAACTGTCTCTGTGTCGCTATACAGTACTGTTTGTTTGAATTGTAAGTACAGTAAGCTGCTTGTCCTGCCGTCGCTTTATGAGACAACTGCTGCAGACAACAGGTCTTCGCGATTTTCTTAGTTGTTATTGCAACATTACATCTATATATCACAAGATAAAATACGGAGCGACTATGAAGCCCTGTTGCGGAGAGCTCTTACTTCCGCGCGCGCAACACCCCCGCCGGTCAAGGTGGTCAACACCGGAGTCTTCGCGGTCACAGTCTCCAGTCATTACCATGTTAAAGTAAGCGATAACTATGCATACCGTTGCGCTGCAAGGTCACGCGAGAAGGGGCTCGTTGGGCTCGGGTTCTTTGTTGCGAGTTGCGTTTGTTGGCATCCTTGCATTCACAACTAACAAACAACTGCGTACGTTCCCCTGGCAGTGAAATCGCTGCGCGCGATTAACGACCGGTGCGTTCGGGAGCAAGAAGGAATGATACATGTAGTGAAGTGAAACATCTAAAGTCAGCAGCAGTTTGGGGCCCTCCCCCCTGGCCACCGTCAAGCTTTGACCGCCTTCCCATTATGCTTACTTCCCCTTCAGTGTTCACATGCGCTGGACTGGACCTCTGGACTGGCGCTAGCTGGACTGGACTGGACTGGACCTCTGGACTGGTGCTAGCATGATGTCAGTAAGTGAGGGGGTCTCGGGAGGGTCGCAGCAGAGTGTATCACGCAAGGTGTCTTTCAACGCCATCCAACGTAGGGCGTAGCAGCGCGGGGCGGGGCAGCGCGGGGCGGCATAGGGAGGGGCGGGTTGGGCGCAGGGTGGCAGAGGGCGGGGCGGCAAAGGGCGGGGCGGGGCACCCCCCTAACCTCCGGGGCCCGTTACCCTGGGGGGGCCCCTAAGGTCGTGGACCCGGTTACCCTGGGGGGCCCCTAAGGTTAGAGGGGCCGGTTACCCTGGGGGGCCCCTAAGGTTAGGGGGGCCGGTTACCCTGGGGGGCCCCTAAGTCTCAGGGGGGGTAACTGCCCAGTCACCCTTGTGGGTCCCTAACCCGGCCGACCCCTTTACCCTAGGGGGCTCCCTAACCAGGGTGCCAAGGGTTAGGGGGGGGTTAGGGGGCTAAAACTGCTGTAGGGCAGGATGTCACCGACTTCACGCCGACCGAGGACTGACGCCAGAAATAGAAAGCGTAGTATTCATTTAGCCCATTTTAGATACCCAGGCACCAAAACGGGCGCCGAAGGCGAAGGGGTGTAGCAACTGGCACCGCGCGACCCACAAACAACTCGCGCGATAGAGGCTCCGACCTATTTAATAAAGCATCGTATAGCCAATAAAAGCAATTGGAATGCTACACAGGGAAAAAGGGACCCCGAAAAGAAAAGTCGACGTAAGATGTTGTTTGTGAGCAAGAGAAAGGGATAGCAGAAATAGGAAGCAAGTAAAGTAAAGTAAAGTAAAATAAAGTAAAGTAAAGTAAAGTAAAGTCCCACCTTGTACACCTCGTACGGCACCCCGTCCGACCCAGGCGCTTTACCGTTGGCGGAGCTGGCCAGCGCTGCCATGAGTTCGGTAGCACTGAGGGCGCCGTCACCGTCAGCAGCTCCCTCCGCGGCAGCCTGCAGGTCTGCGGGAACCTTGCGGTCAATGGTGGCCAGGAGCTGCTGCTGCGCGTCAGAGCAGACGGGTTGCACACGGAAGAGGCCGGTGGCGCTGGTGCTGCTGTACATGGCTGTGGCTGCGGCAGAGATGGTGCTTCGCGTGTTGGGCCCCGTGAGCGCCACAGGCGCCGGCTGGCCCGGCACCTTCAGGTGCGTGATGGGCTCCTGAGCGCCGGCAGTGGGCTCGTCAGCCTGCCGATGGAACCAGCTGGTGCGGCGCTCCCCATGTTCCTCCATCAGGGCGGCCCGGGCATTGTGGCTGGCGGCCGCGGAGGCCGCCTGGTGTTCACGCACCGCCAGGTTGGCCATGGCCGCGGCTTGACGCTGCGCCGCACTGGCGCCGGGCTGGTCTGCCAAGGTGGCGGCCAGGTCGGCAGCCAGCACAACGTCATGGAGCCCATCCCGAGCCTGCCGAGCGTGCCGGCGATGGATGTCGGTGGCGGCCTCACGCAAGAAGCCCTTGTCCGCCTCCCACATCGCGGTTGCGCCAGCACCTGCACTGGTGGCGGGATGAGCGGCAATGTGCGCTTCCAGGCGCTGCTTCAGCTCAGCACACAGCACAGGGTGAAACAGCAGGTAGGTGGGGAAGCGCCACTGCTCCCGGTGCGCACTCGGCAAGTCCGGCAGGGACAGGGTGAGCAGCACCCCGTGGTGATCTCCCGGCGCGCCAAAACGTGCGCGCGACATCAGACACCCACGGCAAGGCGGCAGCACTGACATACCACCGATCCAGGCGGGCAGGTGTGGCCGGCTTGGGCGTGGCCGGATGCGTGTAGCCCTTGGCGCTGCCCCGCTTGCTTGCCCAGGGGTCCACCAGGTTGAACTGAGCCAGCAAGCTGGAGAGATGCGGCCCACCTACAGCACGCGACGGGCTGGGGGCCGCCTCCTGGCTAGCATCAGTGACACAGTTCCAGTCCCCACCCACAACAAGCGCCCGGTCTGTGGCCAGGTGCGACTGCAGCCCCGCAAAGAAAGCAGCCTTATCCGCCCCATTCGTAGGTGCGTACACACAGACCAGGCGCAGGCGCAGGTGGCCCACATCCCAATCCCAACATACCACTCGGCCCGCAGCATCCGCTGAGGGTGAGTGCAGGACGCAGCCTGGCAGCGACAGCTGAGTACGCGCCAGGATGGCGGCTCCACACGAGTGGGGCGACACTGCGGGGCTGGCTGATAGGCGGTGGCGCCACGGGAGGCACGGCCCCTGCGCGGCACGGAGGCAGGACTCCAGCGCCTGTGTATCCGTAGCGTGGGTCTCCTGCAGCAGCACAACATCTGCTTGCGTCTGGCGCAGGTGCGACACCAGCGCCTGCGCCTTGGGCAGCGAGCCCAGGCCATTGACATTGAGTGTCAGGAGCCTGAGGCTCGCCGCCCCCACCGGCGGCCACATTACAAGCCACCGCCGGCCGCGGCGGCGCCGGGGCGTTGGCGGTGTCGTTGGCGGTTGTTGGTGCGTCGGCGGCCCCCGCGGCCACGCCGGGCCGGGGGGGCGCCGTCGCTGCTGATGCTCATGGCGGCAGCACCTGCGCTGGCGCCGCCAACACTCCGCGGGCGGCTGTCAAGGCTCATGCGACTGGACGAGCTGGGGCTGCGTGGGCGGTGAAGGAAGGGGTCCGGCCCGCCGCCGGTCACGCCGGGCGCCACAGGCCCAGGCGGGGGCGGCCGCAGGCGGCGCGGCTGGCTCATTGACACCACGTAGGCGTCCTGCACGAGCTGCGCGACGTCCTGCACCTGCTGCACCACATCATGGGGGTAGGGGGGCGCTTGCTGGCTGGTCAGAGTACAGGCTCCACCAGTGGGTGAGGTCGTCCGCAAGCTGCGCCAAGACTGCCTTGCGACCTGCAGGCACACGGCAAAGCGACAGGTCCACTGCGGGGGCCCCCAGCTCCCAGAGGCATTGCAGGAGGCGGTCACCCAGCACGCGGCTACCAAGCGCCTGCCGCTCATGTGGCTGCACGGCGGTACGGCGCCCTTGGTAGGCAACAAGGTCAGAGCCTATGGCAGTGCAGACGGCAGCAGACAGGCGCACCGCCCCGTACTCGGCCTCACCACCCGGGCCCAAGCCCCCGCTCCCACCAACGGCCGTGGGCACCCCAGCAGGCGGCCCCCCCACCCGGTGCCCCAGCCATACCACTGGTACGTCCGGCCGGCAGGGAAGGTGAAGGCGGAGGCGGTGCTGTCGGCAATCAGTGGCGGTGCGACAGCGGGCAAGGCCCCTGCCGGGACCGCGCCAGCTACGCCAGCGCGCGGCGGGGGCCGCGGTGCTGGCCGCTGCACCTGCAACGGCGGATCGGCGGCCGTGCCATCCAGCCGCCGCGGCCCAGACCGGCGGCCGGCCGCCGGCTCCAGCAGTGGCGGCGGTGGCCCTGGCGGCGCTGGCTGCTGTTGCAGGTGCGCCACCGCCAGCTGCCCCTTGGACTTGGACTTGGACTTGGGCGGCGTCAATCCCGCCGGCGGTGGTGGCTGAGGTTGGCCCTGCCGCCGCCGAGGGCGCGGCTGGTCCACAGGATCCCCACCCCCGTCCGGGAGCGCGCCACCCAGCCCCGCCAGGGGCTGGAATGCATTACCGGTCAGCACCCGTGACGGCTGCACCGCCTGCGGCGCAAGCTCTTGCACCCGCTGCCGTTGCTGCTGCTCCAGCACCGCCTTCCGCGCCAGGTACTGCTGCATGGCGTCCGCCCTGCTCCCGCGCCGCCGCTGCAGCAGCCCTATCATCAAACCGGGGAGTGGGCGGGGCAGCGCCGGTGGGCTGCTGCAGCCCATTCACCCGCCCGCTGTCGGCAATGCTGGCAGACCCGGCGGCGCCCTCCACATCCATGTCAGACGCCGAGCTTCCCTGCCTCCGCATAGTGGCGGGCTGCTGCTTGCTGCTGGCCCCCAGCTTGCCGACGGGCACGCCGACTAGTGCGCGCGGCGTCCTGCATCACGACGTCAGGGGCTGCGCCGTCCGGCCCCCGTGAACCCGCTGGCGGCTGAGAGCCCTCCCCCCCTCCCCCCCTGAATCGCCTGCAGAGGACGCGGCTGCCGTGGAGCAGCCGCCTGCGGCGTGCCCTCCGCAGCCCGTTTGACGCCCGCTTGGGGCTGCACTGGCGATGAGGCGCTACCCCAGCGGCATGCCAGCGGCGGCTGCTGACGCTGCGCGCAGCACCACAGCCGGAGTGCAGCTGCCCATTCCCGGCCCGGACGCTGCCCAGTGGCGGCTCCTGCGACACCGCCCCAAGCTACCCCGCCTCCTGCATCTCAACGTCGGTCCCGGCGGCACCCAGCCCCTGCGCAGCAGCGGCCGCGGCCGCTAGCGGCACCCTGCCACTGAAGGAGAGCGGCCCAGGCTGCCAGCGGCGGCGGGGACCCTGCCTGGGGCAGGCCCCCCGCCGCAGCCCCCTGTGGGGCAGCAACACCGGCCGCCGCCGCTGCCTCCAGGAGGAGTTCGGCCGCCTTGCTGCTGCAGACGGTCCACCAGCATGGGCTCCTCGCCTTGCAGCTCAAAACGGGCGCCATGCAGCTTAGCAAGCAGCGGGTCATGGGCTGTGCCCCGCAGACAGGCAATGACATGGTTGGTGATAATAATAATAATAATAATAATCCAAACGCTGGCCCGTAGGGCCTAGCATGTATTAACGGGGCAACGCCATCACTTATCAACTCTCAACCCGGTTTGAGAGAAGGTGGGAAGTCAGCCACGACAACCTTATCAACTGCCGGTCCTGCCCACCGGTGGGAGCGGGGTGGATTAAGCCCCATGGTGTCCTATCCATGTTCAGCTCGGATGATCTACCCTCACGGCTTCCGGCACCTGAGATCGGGGGATCAGGTAAGCCGACTGTCGGGCAACATCTCAACTGAAACTCCGGTATGACCAGAGCCCGGCTCCTTTGCCGGCACTTACGACCGCTCTCTTATCTCAAACGTTAGCCACGGACGACAGGACACGACTGAAGAGCCGGCTGCGATCCCTGCGGAGCGCCTATGCGTGATTTGAATACGCACGGAGGTTTCCCCTATACCGAATTTGGGGAGGTTCGAACTCGGGTCTGAACCGACGTTACACACCACTTATTGCTATAAGCAACCTCTGCCGTGGTCGATACCTGTTGTTACATGGTTGGTGATACCCGTACCAGCAGGTGCAAGAGGCTGCCCCTTCGGGCCCACCATCTGCGCCAAGCGCCGGACACCACGTAGACACCGTGAGGTCGTTCTGGGTTCGGATGTGGTTGTGTAGCCCCGCCGCATGCAGGACGGCCTCCGTGCGCCCACAACAGCGGCCACAACCATGGCCCGCCAATCCTCTTGACAGCCACCGTGTAGGTGCCTGGAATGACGGGCCGCACATCTGCATGCACAGGACCAGTCTGGCCCCAGGTACGGCACCCTTCAGGGGCGAGTGCGCAGCAGGCAAGCGTAAAGCTGGCAACGGTGGTTGCGTCCGCCCCAGGGGCAAACGTCACCTCCGCGTAACAACGGGATGGCTGCCCCACACTGTGCAGAGAGTGGCCCTGCAAGAGGCGGCCCTTGCTGCTGATGCGCCGGGGAAGCTGAGACTCCAGCAACCCCGCCATACGTTCCCACTGTGAGCCCCCTGACCGACGCTGCCGTGAGCGGCACTCCCGCTGGCAAACCCTTCTGCTTGACCCACTAGGAGAATTGGGCTGGTGGGCAGGCCACGGCCCTGGGCCCGCGGTGTCAGCCCCTGCACCCCCGGCGCCTGGCGCAGCTGCCACCCAGCGCGGTGGAGCCCTGTGCTGTCAAAGCTGGCCAGCGGTACCCAGACTGGAGGCGCCACGGCGGCGGGTGGCCCAGGTGGCTGCCCTGCCCCGGGCCCATGGCTCGGCTGGTGAAGCTGCCTGCATGCCTGCCGACGGCACGCGGATGCTGCGCTGAGACACCGCCTGAACCGGCCAGGATCCCCCAAAGACGGCATGCTACCCGAGAGCAATGCTCACAGGGCAGCAAAGCAAAGCCGCATGGTGGAGAGGCAGGGGAGGCGGCACCAGGCAACAAGGACACAAAGGCGTGCTGCCCCCCAAAACCAGCTGTGGGAAGCTCCCAGAAAGTGCGGAAGGGCAACCCGCGACCGCTGCACCCAACGCGCCAGGCTAAGCGCGCCGGAGACCCGCGCAAAGAACCACCAAAGAGGTCGATACGCCACCGGCTCCAAGCTGTCGAAGCACGCTGCTCGCCGAGGTGTTGAAGACGCCGACGAGCGAAATGTCACCAACTCCACGGTGACGCTCCAGAGCCGCCAGAATCCTAATCCATATTGAAGTCGACCACCAAATATCAAGCCGGCGTAGGCGAAAAGGCGCGGGAGAGGAAGCGTCGCGCTACTGCTGCAACATTGATGACGAAAAAGGAGCGCACCCACAAGCGCAGAGTGCTTCCCAATTAGTCGTAGGTCTTAAGAAGCCTAAAACGAGAGGAAGCAAGTCGAACAGCGTCCGGAAAACGACAGTTGACTGTGTAACTGTTGCAGGGGAGGAAAGCAGAACGCAAGAATAGCAAAGGAGGAAAGTAAAGTAAGTAAAGTAAAGTAGGAAGTGGAGTGCCCGGCTTATGCGCAGGCGGGCGTGGCTGCAGCAGCTGTGGGCCTGCGTGC
>JAEHOD010000325.1:0-22671 GCA_016834595.1 Chlamydomonas schloesseri | reverse complement strand
CAGTGCGGCCCCAAACCCCCCGCGCCCCGTGGCCACCCGTGGCCGAATGCCCTTGCCCGCTCGTACAACCCGCAGGGCAGGTAAGCATGTTGCAGGCGGTTATACCAGCACCTTTGCGGCTCGAGTGGCGTGGCTGTCCCACAAGCGCTGCCACGAGGCGCGCAGCAGCGCCCCATCCGGGGGCGGCGGCCGAGGGGTGCCATCAACGGCAGCTGCGGCTGCCGCCGCCGCCGTGGCCTGCCCCATGCTAGGCCCTGCGCCGCCCGCCGCCTGCTCCTGCAACCGCGCTGAACGCCGCGGCCCCTCACCCGACAGCTGGGTGGGTGACGCGTACGACCGTAGCTCACGCGCCGGCGTGCTCTGCTGTCCGGCAGCAGCCGAGGTGCGGTGGAGCCAGGGGTCCAGGGCCACTGGGTTGTTGCGGAAGTGCTGCGCCTGCGACGCCGCCAGCTGGGTAGCTGCGCGCTGCCACTCCGCTTCCTTCTCAGCGAGCCGTGACGGTTGCTGTCGGCGGGCTGGCCGAGCCACTTGGCTGGGCGGCTGCTGCTGCGACTGCTGCTGGGCTCGGCATGGCTGCCGGGCGCACGGGGGCAGGTGGCGCTGCGGGGTTGGCCCTGGTGATGGCCCGCCGCACCTCACGCACGGTGGTAGTCCGCCAGGCTGATCCCCGCCACCCGATAGTGCTCCGGGTGCGCCACTACCCCAGCCTCCGGCGCCAGGAAGTACGGCGCCCGAGGCCACGCCCCCGCCCGCTCCCCTGGCGCCGCTGCATCATAAGCCGCCCGCTCGTCAAAGGTCCACAGGTGCCGCGGCTTGCGGTGCTGCAGCACACAGGCGGGCTGCCACGCCGTGTCAAGAGCGGGCGGGTGTCACGCCCGGCCCGGGCTGCAAGAGGCGCCCGGTGTAGTGGACGTAGGACACAGCGCCGGTAGCGCTAGCCACCCACAGCTGGTCCTGGCTAACCCGCCACTGCGGTGGGCCTGCCGGCGGCTGCGTGGCTGGCGGCGCCGGACGCAGCTCCACCCCCGCGCGCCGCAGGTGTCCAATGGCGGCCGCCAGCCGGGCAGGCAGGGCCTTCCGGCGCCAGCGCGTCGCTATAGACCCACGCCCAGTTGGAAGCGGCGTCTGGACGCACGTGGTTGAGCAGCGCCCGGGTGAGCACCTTCCAGGGCTGCCGGCCTGGCTGGGCTAGCAGGGCGAGCATCTTAGCTTGCAGGGCAGCCAGGAACGCAGGCAGGTCGACGTGGTTGACACCCCCATCCTTGCGCGGCAGGCAGGCAACCTCCCTCTTAGGCAAGAGCAGCGGGTTCCCCTGAGACACCAGGCTAGCATCCTCAGCATGCAGGGAGCGTGCTGCAAACCGGTCAACGACGTCCGTCAGCTCCTTCAGCTGTGCTGGCGCCGGGTTGAGGAAGCTGAATTGGTAGGCGAGCTTCGCGGCCAGCACCTGCTTCGCAATGTGCACACGGCCAACGAGGGTGAGCGACAGAGCAGCCCACAGGCGCGCCACGTAGGCCATGCTGCGGGAGCGTTTGTCGTACAGGGCCACGGCAGCGCCCTCAGAGTCCCAAGACAGCGGCACACCCAGATGCGTCACGGCGTCCGTGACAAAAGGCACCCCCGTGTGCGGACACGTGCCCGTGAGATGCGCAAACCTGCCCAGGCCAATGGCCCGGCTCTTGGCCGGGTGAACGCGGGCGTTGGAAGCACGGCAGAACAAGCTGCAACCGCCGCCATCAGCTTAGGCCCATCCACAGCGGGGTCGCGCGCCGTAAGCGTCGTGTCATTGGCATGGTGGCCGGCGGGCGGCGCTGGCGTGCCGTCAGGAAGGAGGGGCGTGTGAAGCGCGCCTTGCTCCACCTGCCGCCGCAGGTAGGACGTCAGCGGCTGCAGCTGGACGACCCACAGCGGTGGTGACGCTGTGCTGCCCTGCGGCAAGCCGTTCAGCACTGGGAAGGGGTCTGAGAGCATGCCGTTCACACACACGCGGGCAGAGCCATTGGCAGTGAGCAATGGGGGTCGTCTAAATGGTTAAGACACTCGTGCCGATTTCGTCAAGGCTTTGAGAGATCCGGGTTCGAATCCCGGTCACCCCACCAGGGTTGGGTCCTGGTTTATCAAAACCCTGTCTCTTCTCTTCTCTTCTCTTCTGGCCCTTGTGTGGTTCGGTGAGTATTCCCGGCTGCTGTGCTTCTAAGCACAGTGGTAGGGGGGCAGCGCGTCTGTCCCCGTTCAACCATGTAAGGATGAATGTAAAAAAAAAAAAGCAAGCGGATCCAGCGCAGCATGCGTGGCCCAAACCCCAGGCCCTCCGCAGACGCATACAGCCACTGGTGATGCACCCGGTCATACGCCTTCTCAATGTCCAGGAAGTACAGCGCTCCACCCTGGCGTGGCGCGCCGTCAGCGTCCACATCCAAGCGCATCCACTCGATGAGGGCTTGGTGGTACAGCGCGTTGTCGCCAATCCAGCGGCCGGTGATGAACGCAGTCTGCAGCTCGTCCACAACGGCATCCAGTGCGGGCTGCAGGCGGTTGCTAATGGCCTTGGACACCATCTTGAAGTCGCAGTTGAGCAGCGTGATGGGCCGGTAGGACGCCAGCTCGGTGCGGTCCAGGCTTTTGCCCTTGTAGATGAGGGTGATGATGCCCTCACGCCAGGACGTCGGCAGCACCGCCGCCATCTCGCCCCCATCTTGAGCGTCTGCAGCAGCGGCAAAGGCGGCGGCGGCAGCGGCGCACAAGCGCGGACCCAGCAGCGCCCAGAACACCTTGTACACCTCGTACGGCACCCCGTCCGACCCAGGCGCTTTACCGTTGGCGGAGCTGGCCAGCGCTGCCATGAGTTCGGTAGCACTGAGGGCGCCGTCACCGTCCGCAGCTCCCTCCGCGGCAGCCTGCAGGTCTGCGGGAACCTTGCGGTCAATGGTGGCCAGGAGCTGCTGCTGCGCGTCAGAGCAGACGGGTTGCACACGGAAGAGGCCGGTGGCGCTGGTGCTGCTGTACATGGCTGTGGCTGCGGCAGAGATGGTGCTTCGCGTGTTGGGCCCCGTGAGCGCCACAGGCGCCGGCTGGCCCGGCACCTTCAGGTGCGTGATGGGCTCCTGAGCGCCGGCAGTGGGCTCGTCAGCCTGCCGATGGAACCAGCTGGTGCCGCGCTCCCCATGTTCCTCCATCAGGGCGGCCCGGGCATTGTGGCTGGCGGCCGCGGAGGCCGCCTGGTGTTCACGCACCGCCAGGTTGGCCATGGCCGCGGCTTGACGCTGCGCCGCACTGGCGCCGGGCTGGTCTGCCAAGGTGGCGGCCAGGTCGGCAGCCAGCACAACGTCATGGAGCCCATCCCGAGCCTGCCGAGCGTGCCGGCGATGGATGTCGGTGGCGGCCTCACGCAAGAAGCCCTTGTCCGCCTCCCACATCGCGGTTGCGTCAGCACCTGCACTGGTGGCGGGATGAGCGGCAATGTGCGCTTCCACGCGCTGCTTCAGCTCAGCACACAGCACAGGGTGAAACAGCAGGTAGGTGGGGAAGCGCCACTGCTCCCGGTGCGCACTCGGCAAGTCCGGCAGGGACAGGGTGAGCAGCACCCCGTGGTGATCTCCCGGCGCGCCAAACGTGCGCGCGACATCAGACACCCACGGCAAGGCGGCAGCACTGACATACCACCGATCCAGGCGGGCAGGTGTGGCCGGCTTGGGCGTGGCCGGGTGCGTGTAGCCCTTGGCGCTGCCCCGCTTGCTCGCCCAGGGGTCCACCAGGTTGAACTGAGCCAGCAAGCTGGAGAGATGCGGCCCACCTACAGCACGCGACGGGCTGGGGGCCGCCTCCTGGCTAGCATCAGTGACGCAGTTCCAGTCCCCACCCACAACAAGCGCCCGGTCTGTGGCCAGGTGCGACTGCAGCCCCGCAAAGAAAGCAGCCTTGTCCGCCCCATTCGTAGGTGCGTACACACAGACCAGGCGCAGGCGCAGGTGGCCCACATCCCAATCCCAACATACCACTCGGCCCGCAGCATCCGCTGAGGGTGAGTGCAGGACGCAGCCTGGCAGCGACAGCTGAGTACGCGCCAGGATGGCGGCTCCACACGAGTGGGGCGACACTGCGGGGCTGGCTGATAGGCGGTGGCGCCACGGGAGGCACGGCCCCTGCGCGGCACGGAGGCAGGACTCCAGCGCCTGTGTATCCGTAGCGTGGGTCTCCTGCAGCAGCACAACATCTGCTTGCGTCTGGCGCAGGTGCGACACCAGCGCCTGCGCCTTGGGCAGCGAGCCCAGGCCATTGACATTGAGTGTCAGGAGCCTGAGGCTCGCCGCCCCCACCGGCGGCCGCATTACAAGCTCTTCCCACTCAGCTGCTCACTGCGCAGTTGAAAGCCGCCAAGCTGGAGCGTTTTGTAGCTATCTGGTCGGCGAGTGGGGCCCTTTGTGAAGTGGATCAAGTGGACGGTGGGTCGCCGCAGCTGCGCCTGAAGCTGACGTTCTCATCACCTGTGCAGGCGCCCTAAGGTGGAGGCGGTACAGGGAGTTTTCAGGGGTGTAGGATTGGAGCTCTGGGCCTGCCAACTGGAGAGCTCTGGACAATTTTCATGACCCGTCTAGCTGAGCTCTGGGCCCGCCAACTGGAGAGCTCTGGACAAGTGTCAAGTTTATCAAGAGGAGCTCTGGGCCCGCCAACTGGAGAGCTCTGGACGAGTTTCAAGTTCATCAAGAGGAGCTCTGGGCCTGGCAACTGGAGAGCTCTGTTGTCTGTCTTTGTTTGTTCTGCTGGGTAGGAGGGAGAGGGGTGCGCGTTGCCGCCACCTGTGGTGTTGTGCGGCGCTGCCGCGTGGGGTGTAGAGTGGTTTTTAACCGCTTGGTGTGGAGCGGTGCGGTGTCTAGGTTTGGCCCTTTTAGCAGCCCTGCTGAGGGCTGAGGCGTGTGCAGGTCGTGGGTTCTGTGGCGGTGAGGGGGTAGTCGCGCGGCTTGCTGTGGCCGTGGTCGGGCTCGGCGTTTATGGGCAGTTGGGTAGGCTCTGAGGAGCCATAGGCACCTGCTGCCGCGCCGTTTAGGTGTTGGAGAGGCGGCGCCTGTGCGTGCGCGCCCTCAGGTTTTTTTTCTCTTTCTTTTTTCTTTCCTTTTCCTTTTGGCCCTGTCAGGGTTCTGGTCTTCGGGTCCAGGCTGTGTTGGGGCTACATGCCCAGCAGCAGGGGGGCAGTGCGTCTGCCTCCGTCCAACTCTGTAAGGAAGAAGTTTCAAAAAAAAAAAGGGCCCGGCGGATGAGATAGAGGGAGACAAGGGAGTCACTGGCTATCGTCAGGTTGGTGTACCCGAAGAGTTGTAGGCGGGGCCTAAAATGCTCGAGGGCTACTAGTATAGCGGAGAGTTCGGCCCTCTGGATGGTGTTAGTGCTGTTGAGGCCGCCCGGTTCGATGTAAACGTGTCCTGTTGGTTGGGACCATGCGCATGCCCCCAGTTGGTTCATTTCGCGGCCATCTTCTCCCGCAGCCGCTTTGATACACGATCCATCCGTCCATATGATTTCGTCTGAGTTGTGCAGGTATGGGGAGGTGACGGGGTAATCGGCGCGCGCGGCGTAGAGGGCTGAGAGGGTGGGCGGAGGCGCAGGGCAGGTGCGGAGGCTACGCTGTGGGGGCGCGTTGCAGCTGGTTAGTTGTTGAGCGCGGGTTTTGGCGCGGTGAGAGTATGGTCTGGTTACGTTGGGGGTTCGGTCGCGGGGGAGAGTGACCCGGGCCGGCCAGGCGGCGGGTGTGCGCTGTGTCGGTGTTGTGAGGGGTGTCGGGGGTGTGGCCCCAAGGTCGGTCAGGGCGTTCTGAAGCCGCGCAAGGTTGCCGTTAGAGTTTAACGCCTGTACTCCGGTGGTGTTAGCGATGAGGAGAAGTAGCAGGCCCCGTTTGCCGCTGTCCGTGGTGGCCGTGGTCCCGAGCCCTTCGAGCAAGGCCGCAGCGGGTGTCCCGGCGGGGATGTGCGCCAGGGGGGTGACGTGGGCACTGACAAGGCCTCGCATAGCGGGCCCATTGTGTTGCGGGATTATCATGAGCGTAATTGCGGGTGTGGCTTGGTTTTCCAGGTGTGTGATAGACGCGGTGGCCCAAGCGAGAGCTTTGGCGCAGGAGGCGGGTTCAGGGTCTGGGTGGGCGAGGGAGAGACCGTCAAAGGGGGCTGTATAAGCGTCGTGTGAAGCCCCGAAGAGGATGTCGGCGGCGTGGAGGCTGTAGTAGCTCGTGGCTTTCCCAGTGCAGTTAAGTGGGGAAGCAAAGCGCTCAGTGATTTGGGGTGGCTGGCCGTTGTCGGGGTGCGTGGAGGTGAGGCAGTTATACAGCGCTCTTACCAAAGGTTCTGGGAGTGAGTGTTCCCGAGGGGGTGCCTCCTTACAGCTTTTGCCGTTGTTGTCTACCCTGGTGCGGATGAGGAGTTTTGCCAGGTCTTCTGGGAAGCCATCCTTGGCCCTGTGGCGTTGGGTGGCTTCGGGGTAGGTGGCGAGGGCGTGGTCGTATCGGGCTTTAAGGGTCAGGAGGGTGCCTAGGGTGATGGAAGCAATGTGTCGCCCGGTTGGGCCGTAAACGTGCGCGAGGGTGTTAGTGTCTGTGTAGGTGTCGGGGACCTGAATATGGTATTGGCCGGTGGGGCGGATGTCAAGGTATGGGTTGCACGGGTTAGTGTCAATGCATGTGTTCTGGCGGACCGTGCGTCGGGTGTGCGCTGCGGTCAGGTCGGGTTCCGTCCAGCGTCCTTGCTGTTGGGCTGGGGTTAGGCGGTTGTCCCGGGCAAGGGGAGGGGGTTTCGGTGTTTGGGGTTTGGAGAGTTTCTGTAGGTGGGCGGCGATGGCCCGGTCCCAGCCTTCTATAGTTGGGCATTTGTCGATGGGTTCATTAGTGTGGGCCCATTTCATGCGTGTGAAGTACCGGCTGCAGGCTGTGCCGTAGCCATGGTGCGGGGTTGCCTCGCCTGTGTATTTCATGCGTTTGTACGCCTCTTTGGCCCCTTTAACGATGACGGAGTCCATCCAGGCCACTTCATAATACTTTTCGGTGCGGAGGCTCTCACCTCGCTTGGGGGCCGTGACAGCCTTAGTGACCGGGCCCGCTACAATGTGTGACATTTCCTCAACTTCGTTGTATAGCGAGAAGATAAGTTGGTTAGCCGCTTGGGGGATGTGGTGCGCTTGTTTGGGCCACGACAGTTGGCCAGTTAGGAGTTGGTTTCGAATGCACCGCCACCTTCTCAGAGGCTTGGGATCGTTGGCGTGTTCCTCCTTGTGCTGTCGGAGCTGTGCACAGGCGATCATGTGGAGGGCGCGGGCTTGGCCTTGTGTGTCTGCATCTAGTTCACGTGGATCGTTGGGGTTGTTGCCGTCGGCCCCTGTAATAGTTGGCCAGTGTGGTGGACTGGGGGCAATCATAAAGTCGCCTGTGGCTGTCCAGCGGGGTGGCTGGTCGTAGGAGGTGACTGGGGGTTGTGTCGGCGGGTGGGCGGCTTTTTTTTTTTGAAACTTCTTCCTTACAGAGTTGGACGGAGGCAGACGCACTGCCCCCCTGCTGCTGGGCA
This sequence comes from Chlamydomonas schloesseri, assembly GCA_016834595.1. Classification (NCBI taxonomy): domain Eukaryota; kingdom Viridiplantae; phylum Chlorophyta; class Chlorophyceae; order Chlamydomonadales; family Chlamydomonadaceae; genus Chlamydomonas; species Chlamydomonas schloesseri. The sequence continues at coordinate 15,130 of JAEHOD010000325.1, read as the reverse complement.
TGTAGCCCCAACACAGCCTGGACCCGAAGACCAGAACCCTGACAGGGCCAAAAGGAAAAGGAAAGAAAAAAGAAAGAGAAAAAAAACCTGAGGGCGCGCACGCACAGGCGCCGCCTCTCCAACACCTAAACGGCGCGGCAGCAGGTGCCTATGGCTCCTCAGAGCCTACCCAACTGCCCATAAACGCCGAGCCCGACCACGGCCACAGCAAGCCGCGCGGCTACCCCCTCACCGCCACAGAACCCACGACCTGCACACGCCTCAGCCCTCAGCAGGGCTGCTAAAAGGGCCAAACCTAGACACCGCACCGCTCCACACCAAGCGGTTAAAAACCGCTCTACACCCCACGCGGCAGCGCCGCACAACACCACAGGTGGCAGCAACGCGCACCCCTCGCCCTCCTACCCAGCAGAACAAACAAAGACAGACAACAGAGCTCTCCAGTTGCCAGGCCCAGAGCTCCTCTTGATGAACTTGAAACTCGTCCAGAGCTCTCCAGTTGGCGGGCCCAGAGCTCCTCTTGATAAACTTGACACTTGTCCAGAGCTCTCCAGTTGGCGGGCCCAGAGCTCAGCTAGACGGGTCATGAAAATTGTCCAGAGCTCTCCAGTTGGCAGGCCCAGAGCTCCAATCCTACACCCCTGAAAACTCCCTGTACCGCCTCCACCTTAGGGCGCCTGCACAGGTGATGAGAACGTCAGCTTCAGGCGCAGCTGCGGCGACCCACCGTCCACTTGATCCACTTCACAAAGGGCCCCACTCGCCGACCAGATAGCTACAAAACGCTCCAGCTTGGCGGCTTTCAACTGCGCAGTGAGCAGCTGAGTGGGAAGAGCCGACAGGGTTTCAGGTGTAAGTGTAGCAGCAGTGAACCGCAGTTGCATGACCCTGCGCAGCTCTGTGATCACCTCCCTGACCACGTACACCGACGTCTGCTGGGCCGGCTCACGAGACCAGTACGCACTCCAGATGGCGTTCAGGAACGTGGCCCGCAACGTGCTCCACAGCAGGGCGCCCGCCTCTTGTGGGCTTGAAGCCCAGATGCCCATGTCGTCCCCCAGCATGAAGGCCGCATTGGAGACCGGCGGAGGCACCGCCTTTTTGTTTTTTGATACTTCTTCCTTACAGAGTGGCGCGATGTGGGCCCACAGCTGCTGCAGCCATGTCCGCGCCTGTGTGTAGGCGGGGCACTCCAGGAAGACGTGCGTCAGGCTTGCCCACGCCCGCGGGCCAGGCGGCCCGCAGGCGTGGTAAGGGCAATAAGGCCCCAGACCCCGGCGCCCTGCAGCAGATGCCCGTGGAAAGATGCCCTTGCCCGCCCTGTACAAACCACACGGCAGGTAGGCATGCTGTAGCCGGTAGACCAGCACCTTGGCTCCCCGACTGGCGTGGCTGTCCCACAGCCGCTGCCACGTGCGGTGCAGCGCGCCCGCATCCGGTGGTGGTGTTGCCGGGGTTGGTACGGCAGGGATGGCCCCCGCAGCGGCAGCCGCGGGCGGGCCAGTGCTGGGCCCCGCCCCTGTAGCACGCTTACCAGGGTTGGGTCCTGGTTTATCAAAACCCTGTCTCTTCTCTTCTCTTCTCTTCTCTTCTGGCCCTTGCGTGGTTCGGTGAGTATTCCCGGCTGCTGTGCTTCTAAGCACAGTGGTAGGGGGGCAGCGCGTCTGTCCCTGTTCAACCATGTAAGGATGAATGTAAAAAAAAAAAAAGCTCCTGCTGCGGCCTGCGCCAGGAGCCTTGATGATCGCCGCTGCCCCTCGCTGGACGGCTGGGAGGCAGACCCGTACCCCTGCAGTTCCCTGGCTGGCGTGTTCTGCTGCTGTGCCGCAGCCGAAGTGCGGTGGAGCCAGGGCTCCAGGGCCACCGGGTTGTTGCGGAAGTGCTGCGCCTGAGACGCCGTCAGCTGGGTAGCTGCGCGCTGCCACTCCGCTTCCTTCTCAGCCAGCCGTGACGTTGCTGCCGGCGGGCTGGCCGAGCCACCTGGCTGTGCGGCTGCTGCTGCGACTGCTTCCGGGCTGGGCATGGCTGCCGGGCGCGTGGGGACAGGTGGTGCTGCGGGGTTGGCCCTGGTGACGGCCCGCCGCACCTCACGCACGGTGTAGTCCGCCAGGCTGATCCCCGCCACCCGACAGTGCTCAGGGTGGGCCACTACCTCCGCTGCCGGCGCCAAGAACGACGGCACCCGCGGCCAAGCAGCCCCCCGTTCATGTGGAGCCGCCGCATCATAAGCTGCACGCTCATCAAGAGTCCACAGATGCCGTGGCTTGCGGGTCGGCAGCACGCAGGCAGGCGGCCAAAACGCACTAACAGCTGGGGGGGCCATACCTGGGCTGGGCCGCATCAGCCGCCCGCTGTAGTGGACGTAGGACACGGCACCCGCGGCGTCAACCACCCAGAGCTGGTCCAAGCTAACGCGCCACTCCGGTGGGTTGGTAGGTGGCGGCTGGGCGATGGCAGGTGGCTGCCGCTGCTCCACACCCGCCTGCCGCAGGTGGCCCACGGCGGCAGCCAGGCGGGCGGGCAGAGCCTCCGGCACGGGCGTGTCCCCATAGATCCACGCCCAGTTGCTAGCCACCGCCGGCCGCACGTGGTTAAGCAGAGCCCGGGTGAGCGTCTTCCAGGGCTGCCGACCTGGCTGGGCAAGCAGGGCCAGCCTGACGCACGTGTTCCTGGAGTGCCCGGCTTATGCGCAGGCGCGGGCGTGGCTGCAGCAGCTGTGGGCCTGCGTGGCGCCACAGGCGGCGCCGCCGCCGGTGACGGACGCGGCCTTCATGCTTGGGGACCACATGGGCGCGTGGGCCTCCAGCCCGCGCGGCGCGGGCGCGCTGCTGTGGAGCACACTGCGGGCCACGTTCCTGTACGCCCTCTGGTGTGCGTACTGGTCCCGTGAGCCGGCCAAGCAGACGTCCGAGCATGTGGTTCGCGAGGTGGTCAGCGAGCTGCGCAGGGTCATGCAGCTGCGTTTCACTGCCGCCACGCTAACCCCTGACACCCTGTCGGCTCTGCCCACTCAGCTTCTGACGGCGCAGCTGAAGGCGGCCAAGTTGGAGAGCTTTGTGGCTATCTGGACGGCGGGTGGCGCCCTCTGTGAAGTGGAGGATACGGAGGGTGGGTCGCCGCAGCTGCGCATCCGGCTGACGCTTGCATCGCCCGTGCAGGCACCCTAGTTTCTGTGGGCGGCGGTTTTCAAGGCGATGGCGTGGCTTGCCTCCGCTGTGTATCATATAACTGGGTGGCGCTGCAGCGCCGTCCTTCCTCAGCCTTCGTGGACTTCTTACAGCGGGCTGGGCCCTGCTATATAATGAGATTGCTATGTCAGCGCCACATCTGGCCCGCTCTAATTCTGCATCTGTGTGTGCTTCCTTGCTTCTGATGGGGTGTTGCTTACGCAACCGACTTGCGGGGGTGGGGTGGGTTTGGGCGGGAAGCGTCCTGCTGTCTGTTGTGAGCGTACCGTGGGTGCGTTCGTGTTTGAAGTGTGGAGGTGCGTCTCTGCCGGTGGTGCTTGCCTTCAGACTTTTGGTGTAGCGGTTGCTTGGCTTAGGTCTGGTGGTGTTTGTGGAAACCCCTACCGGGGGGCGGGGGGGCCAGCCTCCTGCTCTGTCTGCCGGGTCGGGGTGGGGTGGGTGGGTGCGGGATGGGGTAGCGGTAGGTGATTTGGTTCAGGTGGTTTTTGTTTTTCAGGTGGTTTGTCTCAGACTTCTTCTCTTCTCTTCTTGCCCTGTCGGGATTCTGGTCTCCAAGACCAGGCTGCTTCGGGTCTCTTTGCCCAGCGGTTGGGAGGCAGTGCGTCTGCTTCCGTTCAATCCTGTAAGGATGAATCCTCAAAAAAAAGGGCCAGCATCTTAGCTTGCAGCGCAGTCAAGAACGCAGGCAGGTCGACGTGGTTCACCCCCCCGTCCTTGTACGGCAGGCAAGCGGTCCCCCGCTTCGGCAGCAGGACAGGACAGCGGAAGGCGGTGCTGGAGCAGCAGCAACGGCAGCGGGTGCAACAGCTTGCGCCGCAGGCGGTGCAGCCGTCACGGGTGCTGACCGGTAATGCATTCCAGCCCCTGGCGGGGCTGGGTGGCGCGCTCCCGGACGGGGGTGGGGATCCCGTGGACCAGCCGCGCCCTCGGCGGCGGCAGGGCCAACCTCAGCCACCACCGCCGGCGGGATTGACGCCGCCCAAGTCCAAGTCCAAGTCCAAGGGGCAGCTGGCGGTGGCGCGCCTGCAACAGCAGCCAGCGCCGCCAGGGCCACCGCCGCCACTGCTGGAGCCGGCGGCCGGCCGCCGGTCTGGGCCACGGCGGCTGGATGGCACGGCCGCCGATCCGCCGTTGCAGGTGCAGCGGCCAGCACCGCGGCCCCCGCCGCGCGCTGGCGTAGCTGGCGCGGTCCCGGCAGGGGCCTTGCCCGCTGTCGCGCCACCACTGATGCCGACAGCACCGCCTCCGCCTTCACCTTCCCTGCCGGCCGGACGTACCAGTGCAGGTGCAGGACGTCGCGCAGCTCGTGCAGGACGCCTACGCGGTGTCAATGAGCCAGCCGCGCCGCCTGCGGCCGCCCCCGCCTGGGCCTGTGGCGCCCGGCGTGACCGGCGGCGGGCCGGACCCCTTCCTTCACCGCCCACGCAGCCCCAGCGCGTCCAGTCGCATGAGCCTTGACAGCCGCCCGCGGAGTGTTGGCGGCGCCAGCGAAGGTGCTGCCGCCATGAGCATCAGCAGCGACGGCGCCCCCCCGGCCCGGCGTGGCCGCGGGGGCCGCCGACGCACCAACAACCGCCAACGACACCGCCAACGCCCCGGCGCCGCCGCGGCCGGCGGTGGCTTGTAATGCGGCCGCCGGTGGGGGCGGCGAGCCTCAGGCTCCTGACACTCAATGTCAATGGCCTGGGCTCGCTGCCCAAGGCGCAGGCGCTGGTGTCGCACCTGCGCCAGACGCAAGCAGATGTTGTGCTGCTGCAGGAGACCCACGCTACGGATACACAGGCGCTGGAGTCCTGCCTCCGTGCCGCGCAGGGGCCGTGCCTCCCGTGGCGCCACCGCCTATCAGCCAGCCCCGCAGTGTCGCCCCACTCGTGTGGAGCCGCCATCCTGGCGCGTACTCAGCTGTCGCTGCCAGGCTGCGTCCTGCACTCACCCTCAGCGGATGCTGCGGGCCGAGTGGTATGTTGGGATTGGGATGTGGGCCACCTGCGCCTGCGCCTGGTCTGTGTGTACGCACCTACGAATGGGGCGGACAAGGCTGCTTTCTTTGCGGGGCTGCAGTCGCACCTGGCCACAGACCGGGCGCTTGTTGTGGGTGGGGACTGGAACTGCGTCACTGATGCTAGCCAGGAGGCGGCCCCCAGCCCGTCGCGTGCTGTAGGTGGGCCGCATCTCTCCAGCTTGCTGGCTCAGTTCAACCTGGTGGACCCCTGGGCGAGCAAGCGGGGCAGCGCCAAGGGCTACACGCACCCGGCCACGCCCAAGCCGGCCACACCTGCCCGCCTGGATCGGTGGTATGTCAGTGCTGCCGCCTTGCCGTGGGTGTCTGATGTCGCGCGCACGTTTGGCGCGCCGGGAGATCACCACGGGGTGCTGCTCACCCTGTCCCTGCCGGACTTGCCGAGTGCGCACCGGGAGCAGTGGCGGTTCCCCACCTACCTGCTGTTTCACCCTGTGCTGTGTGCTGAGCTGAAGCAGCGCCTGGAAGCGCACATTGCCGCTCATCCCGCCACCAGTGCAGGTGCTGACGCAACCGCGATGTGGGAGGCGGACAAGGGCTTCTTGCGTGAGGCCGCCACCGACATCCATCGCCGGCACGCTCGGCAGGCTCGGGATGGGCTCCATGACGTTGTGCTGGCTGCCGACCTGGCCGCCACCTTGGCAGACCAGCCCGGCGCCAGTGCGGCGCAGCGTCAAGCCGCGGCCATGGCCAACCTGGCGGTGCGTGAACACCAGGCGGCCTCCGCGGCCGCCAGCCACAATGCCCGGGCCGCCCTGATGGAGGAACATGGGGAGCGCGGCACCAGCTGGTTCCATCGGCAGGCTGACGAGCCCACTGCCGGCGCTCAGGAGCCCATCACGCACCTGAAGGTGCCGGGCCAGCCGGCGCCTGTGGCGCTCACGGGGCCCAACACGCGAAGCACCATCTCTGCCGCAGCCACAGCCATGTACAGCAGCACCAGCGCCACCGGCCTCTTCCGTGTGCAACCCGTCTGCTCTGACGCGCAGCAGCAGCTCCTGGCCACCATTGACCGCAAGGTTCCCGCAGACCTGCAGGCTGCCGCGGAGGGAGCTGCGGACGGTGACGGCGCCCTCAGTGCTACCGAACTCATGGCAGCGCTGGCCAGCTCCGCCAACGGTAAAGCGCCTGGGTCGGACGGGGTGCCGTACGAGGTGTACAAGGTGTTCTGGGCGCTGCTGGGTCCGCGCTTGTGCGCCGCTGCCGCCGCCGCCTTTGCCGCTGCTGCAGACGCTCAAGATGGGGGCGAGATGGCGGCGGTGCTGCCGACGTCCTGGCGTGAGGGCATCATCACCCTCATCTACAAGGGCAAAAGCCTGGACCGCACCGAGCTGGCGTCCTACCGGCCCATCACGCTGCTCAACTGCGACTTCAAGATGGTGTCCAAGGCCATTAGCAACCGCCTGCAGCCCGCACTGGATGCCGTTGTGGACGAGCTGCAGACTGCGTTCATCACCGGCCGCTGGATTGGCGACAACGCGCTGTACCACCAAGCCCTCATCGAGTGGATGCGCTTGGATGTGGACGCTGACGGCGCGCCACGCCAGGGTGGAGCGCTGTACTTCCTGGACATTGAGAAGGCGTATGACCGGGTGCATCGCCAGTGGCTGTATGCGTCTGCGGAGGGCCTGGGGTTTGGGCCACGCATGCTGCGCTGGATCCGCTTGCTCACTGCCAATGGCTCTGCCCGCGTGTGTGTGAACGGCATGCTCTCAGACCCCTTCCCAGTGCTGAACGGCTTGCCGCAGGGCAGCACAGCGTCACCACCGCTGTGGGTCGTCCAGCTGCAGCCGCTGACGTCCTACCTGCGGCGGCAGGTGGAGCAAGGCGCGCTTCACACGCCCCTCCTTCCTGACGGCACGCCGGCGCCGCCCGCCGGCCACCATGCCGATGACACGACGCTTACGGCGCGCGACCCCGCTGTGGATGGGCCTAAGCTGATGGCGGCGGTGCAGCTGTTCTGCCGTGCTTCCAACGCCCGCGTTCACCCGGCCAAGAGCCGGGCCATTGGCCTGGGCAGGTTTGCGCATCTCACGGGCACGTGTCCGCACACGGGGGTGCCTTTTGTCACGGACGCCGTGACGCATCTGGGTGTGCCGCTGTCTTGGGACTCTGAGGGCGCTGCCGTGGCCCTGTACGACAAACGCTCCCGCAGCATGGCCTACGTGGCGCGCCTGTGGGCTGCTCTGTCGCTCACCCTCGTTGGCCGTGTGCACATTGCGAAGCAGGTGCTGGCCGCGAAGCTCGCCTACCACTTCAGCTTCCTCAACCCGGCGCCAGCACAGCTGAAGGAGCTGACGGACGTCGTTGACCGGTTTGCAGCACGCTCCCTGCATGCTGAGGATGCTAGCCTGGTGTCTCAGGGGAACCCGCTGCTCTTGCCTAAGAGGGAGGTTGCCTGCCTGCCGCGCAAGGATGGGGGTGTCAACCACGTCGACCTGCCTGCGTTCCTGGCTGCCCTGCAAGCTAAGATGCTCGCCCTGCTAGCCCAGCCAGGCCTTCTTTTTTGATACTTCTTCCTTACAGAGTTGGACGGAGGCAGACGCACTGCCCCCCTGCTGCTGGAAGGTGCTCACCCGGGCGCTGCTCACCCACGTGCGTCCAGACGCCGCTTCCAACTGGGCGTGGGTCTATAGCGACGCGCTGGCGCCGGAGGCCCTGCCTGCCCGGCTGGCGGCCGCCATTGGACACCTGCGGCGCGCGGGGGTGGAGCTGCGTCCGGCGCCGCCAGCCACGCAGCCGCCGGCAGGCCCACCGCAGTGGCGGGTTAGCCAGGACCAGCTGTGGGTGGCTAGCGCTACCGGCGCTGTGTCCTACGTCCACTACACCGGGCGCCTCTTGCAGCCCGGGCCGGGCGTGACACCGCCCGCTCTTGACACGGCGTGGCAGCCCGCCTGTGTGCTGCAGCACCGCAAGCCGCGGCACCTGTGGACCTTTGACGAGCGGGCGGCTTATGATGCAGCGGCGCCAGGGGAGCGGGCGGGGGCGTGGCCTCGGGCGCCGTACTTCCTGGCGCCGGAGGCTGGGGTAGTGGCGCACCCGGACCACTATCGGGTGGCGGGGATCAGCCTGGCGGACTACACCGTGCGTGAGGTGCGGCGGGCCATCACCAGGGCCAACCCCGCAGCGCCACCTGCCCCCGTGCGCCCGGCAGCCATGCCGAGCCCAGCAGCAGTCGCAGCAGCAGCCGCACAGCCAAGTGGCTCGGCCAGCCCGCCGACAGCAACGTCACGGCTCGCTGAGAAGGAAGCGGAGTGGCAGCGCGCAGCTACCCAGCTGGCGGCGTCGCAGGCGCAGCACTTCCGCAACAACCCAGTGGCCCTGGACCCCTGGCTCCACCGCACCTCGGCTGCTGCCGGACAGCAGAGCACGCCGGCGCGTGAGCTACGGTCGTACGCGTCACCCACCCAGCTGTCGGGTGAGGGGCCGCGGCGTTCAGCGCGGTTGCAGGAGCAGGCGGCGGGCGGCGCAGGGCCTAGCATGGGGCAGGCCACGGCGGCGGCGGCAGCCGCAGCTGCCGTTGATGGCACCCCTCGGCCGCCGCCCCCGGATGGGGCGCTGCTGCGCGCCTCGTGGCAGCGCTTGTGGGACAGCCACGCCACTCGAGCCGCAAAGGTGCTGGTATACCGCCTGCAACATGCTTACCTGCCCTGCGGGTTGTACCGAGCGGGCAAGGGCATTCGGCCACGGGTGGCCACGGGGCGCGGGGGGTTGGGGCCGCACTGCCCTCACCCCGCCTGCGGGCCGCCTGGCCCGCAGGCGTGGGCCAGCCTGACGCACGTGTTCCTGGAGTGCTCGGCTTATGCGCAGGCGCGGGCGTGGCTGCAGCAGCTGTGGGCCTGCGTGGCGCCACAGGCGGCGCCGCCGCCGGTGACGGACGCGGCCTTCATGCTTGGGGACCACATGGGCGCGTGGGCCTCCAGCCCGCGCGGCGCGGGCGCGCTGCTGTGGAGCACACTGCGGGCCACGTTCCTGTACGCCCTCTGGTGTGCGTACTGGTCCCGTGAGCCGGCCAAGCAGACGTCCGAGCATGTGGTTCGCGAGGTGGTCAGCGAGCTGCGCAGGGTCATGCAGCTGCGTTTCACTGCCGCCACGCTAACCCCTGACACCCTGTCGGCTCTGCCCACTCAGCTTCTGACGGCGCAGCTGAAGGCGGCCAAGTTAGTGGACTTCTTACAGCGGGTTGGGCCCTGCTATATAATGAGTTTGCTATGTCAGCGCCACATCTGGCCCGCTCTGTTTCTGCATCTGTGTGTGCTTCCTTGCTTTTGATGGGGTGTTGCTTAAGCAACCGACTTGCGGGGGTGGGGTGGGTTTGGGCGGGAAGCGTCCTGCTGTCTGTTATGAGCGTACCGTTGGTGCGTTTGTGTTTGAAGTGTGGAGGTGCGTCTCTGCCGGTGGTGCTTGCCTTCGGGCTTTTGGTGTAGCGGTTTGCTTGGCTTAGGTCTGGTGGTGTTTGTGGAAACCCCTACCGGGGGGCGGGGGGGCCAGCCTCCTGCTCTGTCTGCCGGGTCGGGGTGGGGTGGGTGGGTGCGGGATGGGGTGGCGGTAGGTGATTTGGTTCAGGTGGTTTTGGTTTTTCAGGTGGTTTGTCTCAGACTTCTTCTCTTCTCTTCTTGCCCTGTCGGGATTCTGGTCTCCAAGACCAGGCTGCTTCGGGTCTCTTTGCCCAGCGGTTGGGAGGCAGTGCGTCTGCTTCCGTTCAATCCTGTAAGGATGAATCCTCAAAAAAAAGCTTTGTGGCTATCTGGACGGCGGGTGGCGCCCTCTGTGAAGTGGAGGATACGGAGGGTGGGTCGCCGCAGCTGCGCATCCGGCTGACGCTTGCATCGCCCGTGCAGGCACCCTAGTTTCTGTGGGCGGCGGTTTTCAAGGCGATGGCGTGGCTTGCCTCCGCTGTGTATCATATAACTGGGTGGCGCTGCAGCGCCGTCCTTCCTCAGCCTTCGTGGACTTCTTACAGCGGGCTGGGCCCTGCTTTATAATGAGATTGCTATGTCAGCGCCACATCTGGCCCGCTCTAATTCTGCATCTGTGTGTGCTTCCTTGCTTCTGATGGGGTGTTGCTTACGCAACCGACTTGCGGGGGTGGGGTGGGTTTGGGCGGGAAGCGTCCTGCTGTCTGTTGTGAGCGTACCGTGGGTGCGTTCGTGTTTGAAGTGTGGAGGTGCGTCTCTGCCGGTGGTGCTTGCCTTCAGACTTTTGGTGTAGCGGTTGCTTGGCTTAGGTCTGGCGGTGTTTGTGGAAACCCCTACCGGGGGGCGGGGGGGCCAGCCTCCTGCTCTGTCTGCCGGGTCGGGGTGGGGTGGGTGGGTGCGGGATGGGGTAGCGGTAGGTGATTTGGTTCAGGTGGTTTTGGTTTTTCAGGTGGTTTGTCTCAGACTTCTTCTCTTCTCTTCTTGCCCTGTCGGGATTCTGGTCTCCAAGACCAGGCTGCTTCGGGTCTCTTTGCCCAGCGGTTGGGAGGCAGTGCGTCTGCTTCCGTTCAATCCTGTAAGGATGAATCCTCAAAAAAAAAAAAGCGCTCCCGTGTGACCAAAGGCTAGCATCCTCTGCATGCAGGGAGTGCGCAGCAAACCGGTCCACGATGGCCGTCAGCTCCTTCAGCTGTGCTGGCGACGGGTTGAGGAAGCTGAAGTGGTAGGCGAGCTTCGCGGCCAGCACCTGCTTCGCAATGTGCACACGGCCAACCAGGGTGAGGGACAGGGCAGCCCACAAGCGCGCCACGTGGCTCATCCCCTTGGAACGCTTGTCATACAGGGTCTTGGCCGCGGCCTCCGACGCCCACGAGAGTGGCACGCCCAGATGAATGACGGCATCCTGTGTGAAGGGCACCCCTGTGTGCGGGCAGGGCCCCGTCAGATGAGCCAGCTGGCCCAGGCCAATCGCCTTGCTCTTGGCGGGGTGGACACGGGCGTTAGAGGCGCGGCAGAAGAGCTCCACGGCCGCCATCGCCACCGGTCCATCCACGGCTGGGTCGCGCACGGTGAGTGCCGTGTCATCAGCATGGTGGCCAGCAGGTGGAGCTTGCTCGCCGTTGGGGAGGAGGGGGGTGCGGAGTGCCCCGATCTCGACCTGGCGGCGCAGATAGGCTGTGAGGGGCTGCAGTTGGATCACCCAAAGGGGAGGTGAGAGCGTGCTGCCCTGCGGAAGGCCGTTGTGCACTGGAAAGGCGTCAGACAGCACGCCATTCACACAGACACGGGCGGAGCTATCAGCGGTGAGCAGGCGGATCCAGCGCAGCATCTGCGGCCCCAGCCCAGCCCCTCCACGGCCGCATACAGCCACTGCCTGTGCACCCTGTCATAGGCTTTCTCGATATCTAAAAAGTACAACGCACCACCCTGACGGGGCGCGCCACCAGCATCCACGTCCAGGCGCAGCCACTCAATGAGGCCTTGGTGGTAGAGCGCGTTGTCTCCTATCCAGCGTCCGGTGATGAACGCCGTCTGCAGCGGGTCGACTACTGCGTCCAGGGCCGGCTGCAGGCGGCTACTGATGGCCTTGGACACCACCTTGAAGTCGCAGTTGAGCAGCGTGGATGGGGCGGTAGGACGGCAGCTCCGCGCGGTCCAGGCTTTTGCCCTTGTAGATGAGGGTGATGACGCCCTCCCCGCCACGAAGACGGCAGCACTGCCGCCATTTCAGCACCATCCGTTGCGCCTGCAGCAGCGGCAAAGGCGGCGGCGGCAGCGGCGCACAAGCGCGGACCCAGCAGCGCCCAGAACACCTTGTACACCTCATACGGCAAACCGTCCGAGCCCGGGGCTTTACCGTTGGCAGAGCTGCCCAGCGCCGCAAACAGCTCCAGAGGGCTGAGAGCGCCGTCATCAGGCCCCTCCGCATGTATGCCGTGACTGGGTTGGGCGTTGGGCCCTCTTGGTCGGTGAGGAAGTAGGGGTTAGTGAGGTGGGCTGGTATTTTACGGTTATAGGGCTGGCGGGTCCTGTTGTGCGGGAATTGTTGATGGTAGCGGGGGATACCGAGTCGGGGCATACGGTTAGCGCCTTGCATGTCCTGCTGTACACACATGAAAAATTGACGGGCTAACATGACGAAATTGGGTGGGCCGCGGTCAGCCTTGTCGGGGTCGTTTTGCAGCACAAAGCCCTTCTTTTGTGTGTGCCCCCGCATCCCTCTGGGAAGGAGTGGGTCGTGTCTCGGTTCTGCGTCAATTTTCTGCTTAAGTCTCTTGATGGCGTTCGGCCGAGGCTTTTGCCGCCAGCAGGGCGGGGGGCCAGTGTGGGTGGCGGTGGTGGTGTCGAGGGTGTTGGTTGGTGGGAGGGCATCTGTCTGTGTGTTATGTGGGGGTGGGGTGTCTGGGACAGCCTGTGCGAGTTGTGGCGTTAGTGGTGTAGGCGACGGGGTTTGGGTTTGGGTGTGGGCTGCTGGGTGGATGGGGTACGTTGGCGGCGGTGGCATGCCAGCTGTATGGTTTATTAGGTGGGACAGGGTTTGCCTGACGTAAATCTGTGTTGTGGGTTTGCTTGGGTTCCATTGGTGCCACTGCGGGCGTCAGGGTGCAGGGTGGTCATGTGTTTCAGGTGCGGCCTCTAGCGTGGCGGGGCGTCGTTAGGCGGCTGGGGGTGGTGTTGCGAGGTAGGAGGGCGGCAAACGCCGGGTTGGTGGGGAGGGCTCGGTACCGTTGCGGTAGAGGCAGGTGGCTTTTATAGCTTTCTGCGTGGTCGTATGGCGGCTCACGGGCCTGAGGGTCACATTCGCGCTGAGGCATAGGCTTAGCCTGTTGAGGGCCACCCGATGTTTATGAAGGCATTGGTTCCGATGTTTATGAAGGCATTGGTTACTTTACTTTACTTTACTTTACTTTACTTTGCTTTAATTGCTTCCTATTTCTGCTATCCTTTTCTCTTGCTCGCAAAACAACATCTTACGTCGACTTTTCTTTTCGGGGTCCTTTATTCCCTGTGTAGCATTCCAATTGCTTTTCTTAGCAATATGATGCTTTACTAAATAGGTCCGAGCCTCTATCGCGCGAGTCGTTTGTGGGTCGCACGGTGCCAGTTGCTACACCCCTTCGCCTTCGGCGCTCGTTTTGGTGCCTGGGCATCTAAAATGGGCTAAATGAATACCACGCTTTCTTATTCTGGCGTCCGTCCTCGGTCGGCGTGAAGTCGGTGACATCCTGCTTGTCGGCATTTTAACATCTTGGCGCGCGCGGCGTCTCGTCAGCCCAGCGTAGGCTTATAATCTACTGCTGGGTAAGGAAGCTATTTTCAGCAGGGCGGACTGGGCTATCGTGCCCTCCCACGGGGTGCCGTTTTGCACTTGGGCGGTTTTGGGTGGGCTGCGGAGCCTGGTCCTCTCCCCCTGCCCTGCTGCGCCTCGTGCTCCCGCTGCCGCGGCCTACGGGGCTGCTGGCGTGCTGGTTGCTGTGAGTCATGCAGGTTAGGGGCCGCCAAGGTGGTTGCCCTGGGGCCAGCAGTGGAGGCCTCTTGACAGGCCTTCCCAGGGCACCAACAGCAGTCAGCAGGGTGCAGCCACGGGGTTATGTCCGTGGGCAGCTCCCTATCATGCAGTCGGCAACCCAGGGGATGCCCGCAGCACCGGACGCCGCTGTTCTCACACGCCCCAGCGTGGCTGTGGACAGCGTCAGCCTTCACCAGGCGTGGTGGCGGCTCCAGGCGTCGCCTGCTGTGCAGCGGCTGACCATGCGGCCCAGTGGCCGCCGCCTGATTTCTTACCCAGCCTCCTGCTGGGCCAAGCCACTGGGCCTGTCAGATGAGGAGCTCACGTCAGCCACCTCCGGGAGCTTGCAGGGTGCTGTGTCTGTGGTGGCTTCCAAACTCCAGGCGAGCCAGCAGGGCAAACTGCTGCAGGGCCACACCTGCAGCATATGAATCAGCCATCCCGGGCGTACGTTGGGCTGACATATGATCCTGGGGCTACCCAGCGCCTCCAAGGCGGCGTTCTCAGCGGAGCTCTTGCGTGCGTCGCCGCTGGCAGTGCCCTTCCAGGGGCAGAGCGTCGTACGTGCCGGGGGACATGCTACGGTCATCCCTGGTGACTACACTGTCACATCCGGATGGTGGGTGGGCCAGGGTGGGCTGCAGTCGTAGGCCGCACAGAGGTGCTGCTGAATGCCGCAGGTATCGCCACTACCTCCGACCCCAACGATTCAGCAGCGCGTATGTGGTTTCGGAGCACTGCGCGCTTGGTGGGGCCTAAGGGCCAGCCCCTGGCGCCTACTGGCACTACAACCACGTCATTGCCTGCGTGTGCGTGGTCCGGCCGGCGATGAGCAGCTGGCGGCTCTTCATGGGGCTCGTGTGGAGCTCCCAGGAGCGCCGCGGCTGGCGCAGCAGCAGCTGCAGCAGCAGCAGCAGCAGCAGCAGTCACAGCCGCCACAGCAGCCGCCGCAGCAGCAGCAGCCGCCACCACTGCCACCACCGTCACTGCAGCAGCGGCCACAGCGGCCACAACTGCCATCTCCGCCATCACAGCCGCCGGGCCGCTACCGTCGTCGCCGCCACCACCGCAGCAGCAGCAGCAGCAGCAGCTGCAGCAACAGCTGCAGCAGCCGAACCAGACCGCACCAGCAGCAGCCGCAGCTAAACGTGTGTCGGTGCCGCAGGAGTCAAAGCGGGGGGCCTCAGCAGGGCCGCAGCGGCAGCACGCGCAGCGGCCAGCCTCCCTGGCGGGTGGGGCCCTTGCTCCATAGCTGGGCTGGGGCTGGTAGTAACACTTCTCAGCTGCCCCTGCCAGCGCCGTGGTGTCACCTCACACTGGTGGGGCCGCGTCAACTTTACTTTACTCTTCTTCTTTTTTTTTCTTCTCTTCTTTGGGGCTGTGGCTTTCCGCTACAGCCCCAAAGCTTTCTTTGTTTCCCGGGCTCCTGAGCACTCTTACGGCTTTCTAATAATGCTTTTGAGATGCTTCAAAGTATGGTTATGCAGTCGTGGAG
>JAEHOD010000324.1:0-22698 GCA_016834595.1 Chlamydomonas schloesseri | reverse complement strand
GAGATGGGGCTCCGTGTGTTGGCCCCGTGAGCGCCACAGGCGCCGGCTGTCCCGGCACCTTCAGGTGCGTGATGGGCTCCTGAGCGCCGGCAGTGGGCTCGTCAGCCTGCCGATGGAACCAGCTGGTGCCGCGCTCCCCATTGCTCCTCCATCAGGGCGGCCCGGGCATTGTGGCTGGCGGCCGCGGAGGCCGCCTGTTGTTCACGCACCGCCAGGTTGGCCATGGCCGCGGCTTGACGCTGCGCCGCACTGGCGCCGGGCTGGTCTGCCAAGGTGGCGGCCAGGTCGGCAGCCAGCACAACGTCATGGAAGCCCATCCCGAGCCTGCCGAGCGTGCCGGGCGATGGATGTCGGTGGCGGCCTCACGCAAGAATCCCTTGTCCGCCTCCCACATCGCGGTTGCGTCAGCACCTGCACTGGTGGCGGGATGAGCGGCAATGTGCGCTTCCAGGCGCTGCTTCAGCTCAGCACACAGCACAGGGTGAAACAGCAGGTAGGTGGGGAAGCGCCACTGCTCCCGGTGCGCACTCGGCAAGTCCGGCAGGGACAGGCGTGAGCAGCACCCCGTGGTGATCTCCCGGCGCGCCAAACGTGCGCGCGACATCAGACACCCACGGCAAGGCGGCAGCACTGACATACCACCGATCCAGGCGGGCAGGTGTGGCCGGCTTGGGCGTGGCCGGATGCGTGTAGCCCTTGGCGCTGCCCCGCTTGCTCGCCCAGGGGTCCACCAGGTTGAACTGAGCCAGCAAGCTGGAGAGATGCGGCCCACCTACAGCACGCGACGGGCTGGGGGCCGCCTCCTGGCTAGCATCAGTGACACAGTTCCAGTCCCCACCCACAACAAGCGCCCGGTCTGTGGCCAGGTGCGACTGCAGCCCCGCAAAGAAAGCAGCCTTGTCCGCCCCATTCGTAGGTGCGTACACACAGACCAGGCGCAGGCGCAGGTGGCCCACATCCCAATCCCAACATACCACACGGCCCGCAGCATCCGCGGAGGGGGAGTGTAGGACGCAGCCTGGCAGCGACAGCTGAGTTCGCGCCAGGATGGCAGCTCCACACGAGTGGGGCGACACTGCGGGGCTGGCTGACAGGCGGTGGCGCCACGGGAGGCACGGCCCCTGCGCGGCACGGAGGCAGGACTCCAGCGCCTGTGTATCCGTAGCGTGGGTCTCCTGCAGCAGCACAACATCTGCTTGCGTCTGGCGCAGGTGCGATATCAGCGCCTGCGCCTTGGGCAGCGAGCCCAGGCCATTGACATTAAGTGTCAGGAGCCTGAGGCTCGCCGCCCCCACCGGCGGCCGCATTACAAGCCACCGCCGGCCGCGGCGGCGCCGGGGCGTTGGCGGTGTCGTTGGCGGTTGTTGGTGCGTCGGCGGCCCCCGCGGCCACGCCGGGCCGGGGGGGCGCCGTCGCTGCTGATGCTACATGGCGGCAGCACCTGCGCTGGCGCCGCCAACACTCCGCGGGCGGCTGTCAAGGCTCATGCGACTGGACGCGCTGGGGCTGCGTGGGCGGTGCAGGAAGGGGTCCGGCCCGCCGCCGGTCACGCCGGGCGCCACAGGCCCAGGCGGGGGCGGCCGCAGGCGGCGCGGCTGGCTCATTGACACCACGTAGGCGTCCTGCACGAGCTGCGCGACGTCCTGCACCTGCTGCACCACATCATGGGGTAGGGGGGTGCTTGCTGGCTGGTCAGAGTACAGGCTCCACCAGTGGGTGAGGTCGTCCGCAAGCTGCGCCAAGACTGCCTTGCGACCTGCAGGCACACGGCAAAGCGACAGGTCCCCTGCGGGGGCCCCCAGCTCCCAGAGGCATTGCAGGAGGCGGTCACCCAGCACGCGGCTACCAAGCGCCTGCCGCTCATGTGGCTGCACGGCGGTACGGCGCCCTTGGTAGGCAACAAGGTCAGAGCCTATGGCAGTGCAGACGGCAGCGGACAGGCGCACCGCCCCGTACTCGGCCTCACTGCCCGGGCCCAAGCCCCCGCTCCCACCAACGGCCGTGGGCACCCCAGCAGGCGGCCCCCCACCCGATGCCCCAGCCATACCACTGGTACGCCCGGCCGGCAGGGAAGGTGGAGGCGGAGGCGACACTGTCGGCATTGGCGGCGGCGCGACAGCGGGCAAGGCCCCTGCCGGGACCACGCCAGCGACGCCAGCGCGCGGCGGGGGCCGCGGCGCTGGCCGCTGCACCGGCATCGGCGGGTCCGCTGCCGCGCCACCCAGCCGCCGTGGCCCAGGCCGGCGGCCAGCCGCCGGTTCCAGCAGTGGCGGCGGTGGTCCTGGCGGCGCCGGCTGCTGCTGCAGGTGCGCCACCGCCAGCTGCCCCTTGGACTTGGACTTGGGCGGCGTCAACCCCGCCGGCGGTGGTGGCTGAGGCGGGCTCTGCCGCCGCCGAGGGCGTGGCTGGTCCACGGGCACCCCAACCCCATCCGGGAGCGCGCCACCCAGACCCGCCAGGGGCTGGAACGTATTACCGGCCAGCACCCGAGATGTTTGCGCCGCCTGCTGCGCCAGCTCTTGCACCCGCTGCCGTTGCTGCTGCTCCAGCACCGCCTTCCGCGCCAGGTACTGCTGCATGGCGTCCGCCTGCTCCCGCGCCGCCGCTGCAGCAGCCCGATCATCAAACCGAGGAGCGGGCGGGGCAGCACCGGTGGGCTGCTGCAGCCCACCCACCTGCCCGCGGTCGGCACTGCTGGCAGGCCCGGCGGCGCCCTCCACATCCATGTCAGACGCCGAGCTGCCCTGCCTCCGCACAGGGGCGGGCTGCTGCTGCTGCTGCTGGCCCCCAGCTTGCCGACGGGCACGCCGACTAGTGCGCGTGGCGTCCTGCATCACGACGTCAGGGGCTGAGCCGTCCGGCCCCCGTGAACCCGCTGGCGGCTGAGAGCCCTGCCCCCCCCCCCCCCCCATCGCCTGCAGAGGACGTGGCTGCCGTGAAGCAGCCGCCTGCGGCGTGGCCTCCGCCGCCCGTTTGACGCCCGCTTGGGGCTGCACTGGCGACGAGGCGCTACCCAGCGGCACGCCAGCGGCGGCTGCTGACGCCGCGGGCAGCACCACAGCCGGAGTGCGGCTGCCCATTCCCGGCCCGGACGCTGCACCAGTGGCGGCTCCTGCGACACCGCCCAAGCCGCCCGCCTCCTGCATCTCAACGTCGGTTCCGGCGGCACCCAGCCCCTGCGCAGCAGCGGCCGCGGCCGCTAGCGGCACCCCTGCCACTGAGGGAGAACGGCCCAGGCCGCCAGCGGCGGTGGGGACCCTGCCTGGGGCAAGGGCCCCCGCCGCAGCCCCCTGTGGGGCAGCAACACCGGCTGCCGCCGCTGCCTCCAGGAGGAGTTCAGCCGCCTTGCTGCTGCAGACGTCCACCAGCATGGGCTCCTCGCCTTGCAGCTCAAAACGGGCGCCATGCAGCTTAGCAAGCAGCGGGTCATTGGCTGTGCCCCGCAGACAGGCAATGACATGGTTGGTGATGCCCGTACCAGCAGGTGCAAGAGGCTGCCCCTTCGGGCCCACCATCTGCGCCAAGCGCTCGGACACCACGTAGACACCGCTGAGGTCGTCTGGGTCGGACGTGGTGGTGTAGCCCGCCGCATGCAGGACGGCCTCCGTGCGCCCCACAACAGCGGCCCAGCCGGGCCCGCCAATCATCTTGACAGCTACCGTGTAGGTGCCTGGAATGACTGGCCGCACATCTGCATGCACATGGACAGTCTGGCCCAGGTATGGCACCTTCAGGGGCGAGTTGCGCAGCAGGCAAGCTGTAAAGCTGGCAACGGTGGTGCTGTCCGCCCCAGGGACAAACGTCACCTCCGCATAACACCGGGATGGCTGCCCCACGCTGTGCAGAGAGTGGCCCTGCAAGAGGCGGCCTTGCTGCTGATGCGCCGGGAGCTGAGACTCCAGCACCCGCATAGCGTCCCCTGTGAGCCCCCTGACCGACGCTGCCGTGAGCTGCACTCCCGCTGGCAACCCTTCTGCTTGACCCACTAGGAGAATGGGGCTGGTGGGCAGGCCACGGCCCTGGGCCCGCGGTGTCAGCCCCTGCACCCCCGGCGCCTGGCGCAGCTGCCACCAAGCACGGTGGAGCCCTGTGCTGTCAAAGCTGGCAGCGGTACCCAGACTGGAGGCGCCCACGGCGGCGGGTGGCCCAGGTGGCTGCCCTGCCCCCGGGGCCCATGGCTCGGCTGGTGAAGCTGCCTGCATGCCTGCTGACGGCACGCGGATGCTGCGCTGAGACACCGGCCTAAACCGGCCAGGATCCCCCAAAGACAGCATAGCTACCCGAGAGCACCACTCACAGGGCAGCAAAGCAAGGCCGCATGGTGGAGCAGGGCAAGGGCGGGGCCCCAGGCAACAAGGACACAAAGGCGTGCTGCCCCCCAAAACCAGCTGTGGGAAGCTCCCAGAAAGGGCGGAAGGGCACCCGCGACCACTGCACCCAACGCGCCAGGCTACACGCGCCGAGACCCGCGCAAAGAACCAACCAAAGAGGTCGATATGCCACCGGCTCCAAGCTGTTGAAGCACGCTGCTCGCCGAGGTGTTGAGGATGCCGACGAGCGAAATGTCGCCAACTCCACGGTGACGCACCGGAGCCGCCAGAATCCTAATCCATATTGAAGTCGACCACCAAATATCAAGCCGGCGTAGGCGAAAAGGCGCGGGAGAGAAAGCGCCGCGCTACTGCTGCAACGTTGACTGACGAAAAAGGAGCGCACCCACAAGCGCTGAGTGCTTCCCAATTAATCGTAGGTCTTAAGAAGCCTAAAACGACAGGAAGCAAGTCGAACCGCGTCCAGAAAACGACAGTGACTGTGTAACTGTTGCAGGGGAGGAAAGCAGAACGCGAGAATAGCAAAGGAGGAGAGTAAAGTAAAGTAAAGTAAAGTAAAGTAAAGTAAAGTAAAGTAAAGTGCGGCTGCTGCTGCGACTGCTGCTGGGCTCGGCATGGCTGCCGGGCGCACGGGGGCAGGTGGCGCTGCGGGGTTGGCCCTGGTGATGGCCCGTCGCACCTCACGCACGGTGTAGTCCGCCAGGCTGATGCCCGCCACCCGATAGTGCTCCGGGTGCGCCACTACCCCAGCCTCCGGCGCCAGGAAGTACGGCGCCCGAGGCCACGCCCCCGCCCGCTCCCCTGGCGCCGCTGCATCATAAGCCGCCCGCTCGTCAAAGGTCCACAGGTGCCGCGGTTTGCGGTGCTGCAGCACACAGGCGGGCTGCCACGCCGTGTCAAGAGCGGGCGGTGTCACGCCCGGCCCGGGCTGCAAGAGGCGCCCGGTGTAGTGGACGTAGGACACAGCGCCGGTAGCGCTAGCCACCCACAGCTGGTCCTGGCTAACCCGCCACTGCGGTGGGCCTGCCGGCGGCTGCGTGGCTGGCGGCGCCGGACGCAGCTCCACACCCGCGCGCCGCAGGTGTCCAATGGCGGCCGCCAGCCGGGCAGGCAGGGCCTCCGGCGCCAGCGCGTCGCTATAGACCCACGCCCAGTTGGAAGCGGCGTCTGGACGCACGTGGGTGAGCAGCGCCCGGGTGAGCACCTTCCAGGGCTGCCGGCCTGGCTGGGCTAGCAGGGCGAGCATCTTAGCTTGCAGGGCAGCCAGGAACGCAGGCAGGTCCACGTGGTTGACACCCCCATCCTTGCGCGGCAGGCAGGCAACCTCCCTCTTAGGCAAGAGCAGCGGGTTCCCCTGAGACACCAGGCTAGCATCCTCAGCATGCAGGGAGCGTGCTGCAAACCGGTCAACGACGTCCGTCAGCTCCTTCAGCTGTGCTGGCGCCGGGTTGAGGAAGCTGAAGTGGTAGGCGAGCTTCGCGGCCAGCACCTGCTTCGCAATGTGCACACGGCCAACGAGGGTGAGCGACAGAGCAGCCCACAGGCGCGCCACGTAGGCCATGCTGCGGGAGCGTTTGTCGTACAGGGCCACGGCAGCGCCCTCAGAGTCCCAAGACAGCGGCACACCCAGATGCGTGACGGCGTCCGTGACAAAAGGCACCCCCGTGTGCGGACACGTGCCCGTGAGATGCGCAAACCTGCCCAGGCCAATGGCCCGGCTCTTGGCCGGGTGAACGCGGGCGTTGGAAGCACGGCAGAACAGCTGCACCGCCGCCATCAGCTTAGGCCCATCCACAGCGGGGTCGCGCGCCGTAAGCGTCGTGTCATCGGCATGGTGGCCGGCGGGCGGCGCCGGCGTGCCGTCAGGAAGGAGGGGCGTGTGAAGCGCGCCTTGCTCCACCTGCCGCCGCAGGTAGGACGTCAGCGGCTGCAGCTGGATGACCCACAGCGGTGGTGACGCTGTGCTGCCCTGCGGCAAGCCGTTCAGCACTGGGAAGGGGTCTGAGAGCATGCCGTTCACACACACGCGGGCAGAGCCATTGGCAGTGAGCAAGCGGATCCAGCGCAGCATGCGTGGCCCAAACCCCAGGCCCTCCGCAGACGCATACAGCCACTGGCGATGCACCCGGTCATACGCCTTCTCAATGTCCAGGAAGTACAGCGCTCCACCCTGGCGTGGCGCGCCGTCAGCGTCCACATCCAAGCGCATCCACTCGATGAGGGCTTGGTGGTACAGCGCGTTGTCGCCAATCCAGCGGCCGGTGATGAACGCAGTCTGCAGCTCGTCCACAACGGCATCCAGTGCGGGCTGCAGGCGGTTGCTAATGGCCTTGGACACCATCTTGAAGTCGCAGTTGAGCAGCGTGATGGGCCGGTAGGACGCCAGCTCGGTGCGGTCCAGGCTTTTGCCCTTGTAGATGAGGGTGATGATGCCCTCACGCCAGGACGTCGGCAGCACCGCCGCCATCTCGCCCCCATCTTGAGCGTCTGCAGCAGCGGCAAAGGCGGCGGCGGCAGCGGCGCACAAGCGCGGACCCAGCAGCGCCCAGAACACCTTGTACACCTCGTACGGCACCCCGTCCGACCCAGGCGCTTTACCGTTGGCGGAGCTGGCCAGCGCTGCCATGAGTTCGGTAGCACTGAGGGCGCCGTCACCGTCAGCAGCTCCCTCCGCGGCAGCCTGCAGGTCTGCGGGAACCTTGCGGTCAATGGTGGCCAGGAGCTGCTGCTGCGCGTCAGAGCAGACGGGTTGCACACGGAAGAGGCCGGTGGCGCTGGTGCTGCTGTACATGGCCGTGGCTGCGGCAGAGATGGTGCTTCGCGTGTTGGGTCCCGTGAGCGCCACAGGCGCCGGCTGGCCCGGCACCTTCAGGTGCGTGATGGGCTCCTGAGCGCCGGCAGTGGGCTCGTCAGCCTGCCGATGGAACCAGCTGGTGCCGCGCTCCCCATGTTCCTCCATCAGGGCGGCCCGGGCATTGTGGCTGGCGGCCGCGGAGGCCGCCTGGTGTTCACGCACCGCCAGGTTGGCCATGGCCGCGGCTTGACGCTGCGCCGCACTGGCGCCGGGCTGGTCTGCCAAGGTGGCGGCCAGGTCGGCAGCCAGCACAACGTCATGGAGCCCATCCCGAGCCTGCCGAGCGTGCCGGCGATGGATGTCGGTGGCGGCCTCACGCAAGAAACCCGTGTCCGCCTCCCACATCGCGGTTGCGTCAGCACCTGCACTGGTGGCGGGATGAGCGGCAATGTGCGCTTCCAGGCGCTGCTTCAGCTCCGCACACAGCACAGGGTGAAACAGCAGGTAGGTGGGGAAGCGCCACTGCTCCCGGTGCGCACTCGGCAAGTCCGGCAGGGACAGGGTGAGCAGCACCCCGTGGTGATCTCCCGGCGCGCCAAACGTGCGCGCGACATCAGACACCCACGGCAAGGCGGCAGCACTGACATACCACCGATCCAGGCGGGCAGGTGTGGCCGGCTTGGGTGTGGCCGGATGCGTGTAGCCCTTGGCGTTGCCCCGCTTGCTCGCCCAGGGGTCCACCAGGTTGAACTGAGCCAGCAAGCTGGAGAGATGCGGCCCACCTACAGCACGCGACGGGCTGGGGGCCGCCTCCTGGCTAGCATCAGTGACACAGTTCCAGTCCCCACCCACAACAAGCGCCCGGTCTGTGGCCAGGTGCGACTGCAGCCCCGCAAAGAAAGCAGCCTTGTCCCCCCCATTCGTAGGTGCGTACACACAGACCAGGCGCAGGCGCAGGTGGCCCACATCCCAATCCCAACATACCACTCGGCCCGCAGCATCCGCTGAGGGTGAGTGCAGGACGCAGCCTGGCAGCGACAGCTGAGTACGCGCCAGGATGGCGGCTCCACACGAGTGGGGCGACACTGCGGGGCTGGCTGATAGGCGGTGGCGCCACGGGAGGCACGGCCCTTGCGCGGCACGGAGGCAGGACTCCAGCGCCTGTGTATCCGTAGCGTGGGTCTCCTGCAGCAGCACAACATCTGCTTGCGTCTGGCGCAGGTGCGACACCAGCGCCTGCGCCTTGGGCAGCGAGCCCAGGCCATTGACATTGAGTGTCAGGAGCCTGAGGCTCGCCGCCCCCACCGGCGGCCGCATTACAAGCCACCGCCGGCCGCGGCGGCGCCGGGGCGTTGGCGGTGTCGTTGGCGGTTGTTGGTGCGTCGGCGGCCCCCGCGGCCACGCCGGGCCGGGGGGGCGCCGTCGCTGCTGATGCTCATGGCGGCAGCACCTGCGCTGGCGCCGCCAACACTCCGCGGGCGGCTGTCAAGGCTCATGCGACTGGACGCGCTGGGGCTGCGTGGGCGGTGAAGGAAGGGGTCCGGCCCGCCGCCGGTCAAGCCGGGCGCCACAGGCCGCAGGCGGCGCGGCTGGCTCATTGACACCACGTAGGCGTCCTGCACGAGCTGCGCGACGTCCTGCACCTGCTGCACCACATCATGGGGTAGGGGGGCGCTTGCTGGCTGGTCAGAGTACAGGCTCCACCAGTGGGTGAGGTCGTCCGCAAGCTGCGCCAAGACTGCCTTGCGACCGGCAGGCACACGGCAAAGCGACAGGTCCCCTGCGGGGGCCCCCAGCTCCCAGAGGCATTGCAGGAGGCGGTCACCCAGCACGCGGCTACCAAGCGCCTGCCGCTCATGTGGCTGCACGGCGGTACGGCGCCCTTGGTAGGCAACAAGGTCAGAGCCTATGGCAGTGCAGACGGCAGCAGACAGGCGTACCGCCCCGTACTCGGCCTCACCACCCGGGCCCAAGCCCCCGCTCCCACCAACGGCCGTGGGCACCCCAGCAGGCGGCCCCCCACCCGGTGCCCCAGCCATACCACTGGTACGTCCGGCCGGCAGGGAAGGTGAAGGCGGAGGCGGTGCTGTCGGCATCAGTGGCGGCGCGACAGCGGGCAAGGCCCCTGCCGGGACCGCGCCAGCTACGCCAGCGCGCGACGGGGGCCGCGGTGCTGGCCGCTGCACCTGCAACGGCGGATCGGCGGCCGTGCCATCCAGCCGCCGTGGCCCAGACCGGCGGCCGGCCGCCGGCTCCAGCAGTGGCGGCGGTGGCCCTGGCGGCGCTGGCTGCTGTTGCAGGTGCGCCACCGCCAGCTGCCCCTTGGACTTGGACTTGGACTTGGGCGGCGTCAATCCCGCCGGCGGTGGCGGCTGAGGTTGGCCCTGCCGCCGCCGAGGGCGCGGCTGGTCCACGGGATCCCCACCCCCGTCCGGGAGCGCGCCACCCAGCCCCGCCAGGGGCTGGAATGCATTACCGGTCAGCACCCGTGACGGCTGCACCGTCTGCGGCGCAAGCTGTTGCACCCGCTGCCGTTGCTGCTGCTCCAGCACCGCCTTCCGCGCCAGGTACTGCTGCATGGCGTCCGCCTGCTCCCGCGCCGCCGCTGCAGCAGCCCTATCATCAAACCGGGGAGTGGGCGGGGCAGCGCCGGTGGGCTGCTGAAGCCCATTCACCCGCCCGCTGTCGGCAATGCTGGCAGACCCGGCGGCGCCCTCCACATCCATGTCAGACGCCGAGCTTCCCTGCCTCCGCATAGTGGCGGGCTGCTGCTGCTGCTGCTGGCCCCCAGCTTGCCGACGGGCACGCCGACTAGTGCGCGCGGCGTCCTGCATCACGACGTCAGGGGCTGCGCCGTCCGGCCCCCGTGAACCCGCTGGCGGCTGAGAGCCCTCCCCCCCTCCCCCCCGAATCGCCTGCAGAGGACGCGGCTGCCGTGGAGCAGCCGCCTGCGGCGTGCCCTCCGCAGCCCGTTTGACGCCCGCTTGGGGCTGCACTGGCGATGAGGCGCTGCCCAGCGGCATGCCAGCGGCGGCTGCTGACGCTGCGGG
Source organism: Chlamydomonas schloesseri (assembly GCA_016834595.1). NCBI lineage: Eukaryota > Viridiplantae > Chlorophyta > Chlorophyceae > Chlamydomonadales > Chlamydomonadaceae > Chlamydomonas > Chlamydomonas schloesseri. Next base: position 12,523 of record JAEHOD010000324.1, on the reverse strand, counting down.
CAGCACCACAGCCGGAGTGCAGCTGCCCAGTCCCGGCCCGGACGCTGCACCAGTGGCGGCTCCTGCGACACCGCCCAAGCTACCCGCCTCCTGCATCTCAACGTCGGTCCCGGCGGCACCCAGCCCCTGCGCAGCAGCGGCCGCGGCCGCTAGCGGCACCCCTGCCACTGAAGGAGAGCGGCCCAGGCTGCCAGCGGCGGCGGGGACCCTGCCTGGGGCAAGGCCCCCCACCGCGGCCCCCTGTGGGGCAGCAACACCGGCCGCCGCCGCTGCCTCCAGGAGGAGTTCGGCCGCCTTGCTGCTGCAGACGTCCACCAGCATGGGCTCCTCGCCTTGCAGCTTCTAAGCACAGTGGTAGGGGGGCAGCGCGTCTGTCCCCGTCCAACCATGTAAGGATGAATGTAAAAAAAAAAAAAGCTCAAAACGGGCGCCATGCAGCTTAGCAAGCAGCGGGTCATCGGCTGTGCCCCGCAGACAGGCAATGACATGGTTGGTGATACCCGTACCAGCAGGTGCAAGAGGCTGCCCCTTCGGGCCCACCATCTGCGCCAAGCGCTCGGACACCACGTAGACACCGCTGAGGTCGTCTGGGTCGGATGTGGTTGTGTAGCCCGCCGCATGCAGGACGGCCTCCGTGCGCCCCACAACAGCGGCCCAACCTGGCCCGCCAATCATCTTGACAGCCACCGTGTAGGTGCCTGGAATGACGGGCCGCACATCTGCATGCACATGGACAGTCTGGCCCAGGTACGGCACCTTCAGGGGCGAGTTGCGCAGCAGGCAAGCTGTAAAGCTGGCAACGGTGGTGCTGTCCGCCCCAGGGACAAACGTCACCTCCGCGTAACAACGGGATGGCTGCCCCACACTGTGCAGAGAGTGGCCCTGCAAGAGGCGGCCTTGCTGCTGATGCGCCGGGAGCTGAGACTCCAGCACCCGCATAGCGTCCCCTGTGAGCCCCCTGACCGACGCTGCCGTGAGCTGCACTCCCGCTGGCAACCCTTCTGCTTGACCCACTAGGAGAATGGGGCTGGTGGGCAGGCCACGGCCCTGGGCCCGCGGTGTCAGCCCCTGCACCCCCGGCGCCTGGCGCAGCTGCCACCAAGCGCGGTGGAGCCCTGTGCTGTCAAAGCTGGCAGCGGCACCCAGACTGGAGGCGCCCACGGCGGCGGGTGGCCCAGGCGGCTGCCCTGCCCCCGGGGCCCATGGCTCGGCTGGTGAAGCTGCCTGCATGCCTGCCGACGGCACGCGGATGCTGCGCTGAGACACCGGCCTGAACCGGCCAGGATCCCCCAAAGACAGCATAGCTACCCGAGAGCACTACTCACAGGGCAGCAAAGCAAAGCCGCATGGTGGAGCAGGGCAAGGGCGGGGCACCAGGCAACAAGGACACAAAGGCGTGCTGCCCCCCAAAACCAGCTGTGGGAAGCTCCCAGAAAGTGCGGAAGGGCACCCGCGACCTCTGCACCCAACGCGCCAGGCTAAGCGCGCCGAGACCCGCGCAAAGAACCAACCAAAGAGGTCGATACGCCACCGGCTCCAAGCTGTCGAAGCACGCTGCTCGCCGAGGTGTTGAAGACGCCGACGAGCGAAATGTCACCAACTCCACGGTGACGCTCCAGAGCCGCCAGAATCCTAATCCATATTGAAGTCGACCACCAAATATCAAGCCGGCGTAGGCGAAAAGGCGCGGGAGAGAAAGCGTCGCGCTACTGCTGCAACGTTGACTGACGAAAAAGGAGCGCACCCACAAGCGCAGAGTGCTTCCCAATTAGTCGTAGGTCTTAAGAAGCCTAAAACGAGAGGAAGCAAGTCCAACAGCGTCCGGAAAACGACAGTGACTGTGTAACTGTTGCAGGGAAGGAAAGCAGAACGCAAGAATAGCAAAGGAGGAGAGTAAAGTAAAGTAAAGTAAAGTAAAGTAAAGTAAAGTAAAGTAAAGTAAAGTGCAGGAGACCCACGCTACGGATACACAGGCGCTGGAGTCCTGCCTCCGTGCCGCGCAGGGGCCGTGCCTCCCGTGGCGCCACCGCCTGTCAGCCAGCCCCGCAGTGTCGCCCCACTCGTGTGGAGCTGCCATCCTGGCGCGAACTCAGCTGTCGCTGCCAGGCTGCGTCCTACACTCCCCCTCCGCGGATGCTGCGGGCCGTGTGGTATGTTGGGATTGGGATGTGGGCCACCTGCGCCTGCGCCTGGTCTGTGTGTACGCACCTACGAATGGGGCGGACAAGGCTGCTTTCTTTGCGGGGCTGCAGTCGCACCTGGCCACAGACCGGGCGCTTGTTGTGGGTGGGGACTGGAACTGTGTCACTGATGCTAGCCAGGAGGCGGCCCCCAGCCCGTCGCGTGCTGTAGGTGGGCCGCATCTCTCCAGCTTGCTGGCTCAGTTCAACCTGGTGGACCCCTGGGCGAGCAAGCGGGGCAGCGCCAAGGGCTACACGCATCCGGCCACGCCCAAGCCGGCCACACCTGCCCGCCTGGATCGGTGGTATGTCAGTGCTGCCGCCTTGCCGTGGGTGTCTGATGTCGCGCGCACGTTTGGCGCGCCGGGAGATCACCACGGGGTGCTGCTCACGCTGTCCCTGCCGGACTTGCCGAGTGCGCACCGGGAGCAGTGGCGCTTCCCCACCTACCTGCTGTTTCACCCTGTGCTGTGTGCGGAGCTGAAGCAGCGCCTGGAAGCGCACGTTGCCGCTCATCCCGCCACCAGTGCAGGTGCTGACGCAACCGTGATGTGGGAGGCGGACAAGGGATTCTTGCGTGAGGCCGCCACCGACATCCATCGCCGGCACGCTCGGCAGGCACGGGATGGGCTTCATGACGTTGTGCTGGCTGCCGACCTGGCCGCCACCTTGGCAGACCAGCCCGGCGCCAGTGCGGCGCAGCGTCAAGCCGCGGCCATGGCCAACCTGGCGGTGCGTGAACAACAGGCGGCCTCCGCGGCCGCCAGCCACAATGCCCGGGCCGCCCTGATGGAGGAGCATGGGGAGCGCGGCACCAGCTGGTTCCATCGGCAGGCTGACGAGCCCACTGCCGGCGCTCAGGAGCCCATCACGCACCTGAAGGTGCCGGGACAGCCGGCGCCTGTGGCGCTCACGGGGCCCAACACACGGAGCACCATCTCTGCCGCAGCCACGGCCATGTACAGCAGCACCAGCGCCACCGGCCTCTTCCGTGTGCAACCCGTCTGCTCTGACGCGCAGCAGCAGCTCCTGGCCGCCATTGACCGCAAGGTTCCCGCAGACCTGCAGGCTGCCGCGGAGGGAGCTGATGACGATGACGGCGCCCTCAGTGCTACCGAACTCATGGCAGCGCTGGCCAGCTCCGCCAACGGTAAAGCGCCTGGGTCGGACGGGGTGCCGTACGAGGTGTACAAGGTGTTCTGGGCGCTGCTGGGTCCGCGCTTGTGCGCCGCTGCCGCCGCCGCCTTTGCCGCTGCTGCAGACGCCCAAGATGGGGGCGAGATGGCGGCGGTGCTGCCGACGTCCTGGCGCGAGGGCATCATCACCCTCATCTACAAGGGCAAAAGCCTGGACCGCACCGAGCTGGCATCCTACCGGCCCATCACGCTGCTCAACTGCGACTTCAAGATGGTGTCCAAGGCCATCAGCAACCGCCTGCAGCCCGCACTGGATGCCGTTGTGGACGAGCTGCAGACTGCGTTCATCACCGGCCGCTGGATTGGCGACAACGCGCTGTACCACCAAGCCCTCATCGAGTGGATGCGCCTGGATGTGGACGCTGACGGCGCGCCGCGCCAGGGTGGTGCGCTGTACTTCCTGGACATTGAGAAGGCGTATGACCGGGTGCATCGCCAGTGGCTGTATGCGTCTGCGGAGGGCCTGGGGTTTGGGCCACGCATGCTGCGCTGGATCCGCTTGCTGACTGCTAACGGCTCTGCCCGCGTGTGTGTGAACGGCATGCTCTCAGACCCCTTCCCAGTGCTGAACGGCTTGCCGCAGGGCAGCACAGCGTCACCGCCGCTGTGGGTCATCCAGCTGCAGCCGCTGACGTCCTACCTGCGGCGGCAGGTGGAGCAAGGCGCGCTTCACACGCCCCTCCTTCCTGACGGCACGCCGGCGCCGCCCGCCGGCCACCATGCCGATGACACGACGCTTACGGCGCGCGACCCCGCTGTGGATGGGCCTAAGCTGATGGCGGCGGTGCAGCTGTTCTGCCGTGCTTCCAACGCCCGCGTTCACCCAGCCAAGAGCCGGGCCATTGGCCTGGGCAGGTTTGCGCATCTCACGGGCACGTGTCCGCACACGGGGGTGCCATTTGTCACGGACGCCGTCACGCATCTGGGTGTGCCGCTGTCTTGGGACTCTGAGGGCGCTGCCGTGGCCCTGTACGACAAACGCTCCCGCAGCATGGCCTACGTGGCGCGCCTGTGGGCAGCTCTGTCGCTCACCCTCGTTGGCCGTGTGCACATTGCGAAGCAGGTGCTGGCCGCGAAGCTCGCCTACCACTTCAGCTTCCTCAACCCGGCGCCAGCACAGCTGAAGGAGCTGACGGATGTCGTCGACCGGTTTGCAGCACGCTCCCTGCATGCTGAGGATGCTAGCCTGGTGTCTCATGGGAACCCGCTGCTCTTGCCTAAGAGGGAGGTTGCCTGCCTGCCGCGCAAGGATGGGGGTGTCAACCACGTCGACCTGCCTGCGTTCCTTGCTGCCCTGCAAGCTAAAATGCTCGCCCTGCTAGCCCAGCCAGGCCGGCAGCCCTGGAAGGTGCTCACCCGGGCGCTGCTCAACCACGTGCGTCCAGACGCCGCTCCCAACTGGGCGTGGGTCTATAGCGACGCGCTGGCGCCGGAGGCCCTGCCTGCCCGGCTGGCGGCCGCCATTGGGCACCTGCGGCGCGCGGGTGTGGAGCTGCGTCCGGCGCCGCCAGCCACGCAGCCGCCGGCAGGCCCACCGCAGTGGCGGGTTAGCCAGGACCAGCTGTGGGTGGCTAGCGCTACCGGCGCTGTGTCCTACGTCCACTACACCGGGCGCCTCTTGCAGCCCGGGCCGGGCGTGACACCGCCCGCTATTGACCCGGCGTGGCAGCCCGCCTGTGTGCTGCAGCACCGCAAGCCGCGGCACCTGTGGACCTTTGACGAGCGGGCGGCTTATGATGCAGCGGCGCCAGGGGAGCGGGCGGGGGCGTGGCCTCGGGCGCCGTACTTCCTGGCGCCGGAGGCTGGGGTAGTGGCGCACCCGGAGCACTATCGGGTGGCGGGCATCCGCCTGGCGGACTACACCGTGCGTGAGGTGCGGCGGGCCATCACCAGGGCCAACCCCGCAGCGCCACCTGCCCCCGTGCGCCCGGCAGCCATGCCGAGCCCAGCAGCAGTAGCAGCAGCAGCCGCGCAGCCAAGTGGCTCGGCCAGCCCGCCGACAGCTACATCACGGCTGGCTGAGAAGGAAGCGGAGTGGCAGCGTGCAGCTACCCAGCTGGCGGCGTCACAGGCACAGCACTTCCGCAACAACCCGGTGGCCCTGGACCCCTGGCTTCACCGCACCTCAGCTGCTGCCGGACAGCAGAGCACGCCGGCGCGCGAGCTACGGTCGTACGCGTCACCCACCCAGCCGTCGGGTGAGGGGCCGCGGCGTTCAGCGCGGTTGCAGGAGCAGGCGGCGAGCGGCGCAGGGCCTAGCATGGGGCAGGCCACGGCGGCGGCGGCAGCCGCAGCTGCCGTTGAGGGAAACCCTCGGCCGCCGCCCCCAGATGGGGCGCTGCTGCGCGGCTCGTGGCAGCGCTTGTGGGACAGCCACGCCACTCGAGCCGCAAAGGTGCTGGTATACCGGCTGCAACATGCTTACCTGCCCTGCGGGTTGTACCGGGCAGGCAAGGGCATTCGGCCACGGGTGGCCACGGGGCGCGGGGGGGTTGGGGCCGCACTGCCCTCACCCCGCCTGCGGGCCGCCTGGCCCGCAGGCGTGGGCCAGCCTGACGCACGTGTTCCTGGAGTGCCCGGCTTATGCGCAGGCACGGGCGTGGCTGCAGCAGCTGTGGGCCTGCGTGGCGCCCCAGGCGGCGCCGCCGCCGGTGACGGACGCGGCCTTCATGCTTGGGGACCACATGGGCGCGTGGGCCTCCAGCCCGCGCGGCGCGGGCGCGCTGCTGTGGAGCACACTGCGGGCCACGTTCCTGTACGCCCTCTGGTGTGCGTACTGGTCCCGTGAGCCGGCCAAGCAGACGTCCGAGCACGTGGTTCGCGAGGTGGTCAGCGAGCTGCGCAGGGTCATGCAGCTGCGTTTCACTGCCGCCACGCTAACCCCTGACACCCTGTCAGCTCTGCCCACTCAGCTTCTCACTGCACAGCTGAAGGCGGCCAAGTTGGAGAGCTTTGTGGCTATCTGGACGGCGGGTGGCGCCCTCTGTGAAGTGGAGGATACGGAGGGTGGGTCGCCGCAGCTGCGCATCCGGCTGACGCTTGCATCGCCCGTGCAGGCACCCTAGTTTCTGTGGGCGGCGGTTTTCAAGGCGATGGCGTGGCTTGCCTCCGCTGTGTATCATATAACTGGGTGGCGCTGCAGCGCCGTCCTTCCTCAGCCTTCGTGGACTTCTTACAGCGGGTTGGGCCCTGCTATATAATGAGATTGCTATGTCAGCGCCACATCTGGCCCGCTCTGTTTCTGCATCTGTGTGTGCTTCCTTGCTTTTGATGGGGTGTTGCTTAAGCAACCGACTTGCGGGGGTGGGGTGGGTTTGGGCGGGAAGCGTCCTGCTGTCTGTTATGAGCGTACCGTTGGTGCGTTTGTGTTTGAAGTGTGGAGGTGCGTCTCTGCCGGTGGTGCTTGCCTTCGGGCTTTTGGTGTAGCGGTTTGCTTGGCTTAGGTCTGGTGGTGTTTGTGGAAACCCCTACCGGGGGGCGGGGGGGCCAGCCTCCTGCTCTGTCTGCCGGGTCGGGGTGGGGTGGGTGGGTGCGGGATGGGGTGGCGGTAGGTGTTTTGGTTCAGGTGGTTTTGATTTTTCAGGTGGTTTGTCTTTTTTTTTTTTTTACATTCATCCTTGCATGGTTGAACGGGGACAGACGCGCTGCCCCCCTACCACTGTGCTTAGAAGCACAGCAGCCGGGAATACTCACCGAACCACACAAGGGCCAGAAGAGAAGAGAAGAGAAGAGACAGGGTTTTGATAAACCAGGACCCAACCCTGGTGGGGTGACCGGGATTCGAACCCGGATCTCTCGAAGCCTTGACGAAATCGGCACGAGTGTCTTAACCATTTAGACGACCCCCCTCAGACTTCTTCTCTTCTCTTCTTGCCCTGTCGGGATTCTGGTCTCCAAGACCAGGCTGCTTCGGGTCTCTTTGCCCAGCGGTTGGGAGGCAGTGCGTCTGCTTCCGTTCAATCCTGTAAGGATGAATCCTCAAAAAAAAAAGCAGGAGAACATTATCAGCAATGCGGCGGTCGGCCAGGAACGCAGTTTGTTCAGGGTCAATGATGCGGCCAAACACAGGTTGCAGCCGACTACACAGCACACGGGCAAGCGTGCGATAATCAGTGTCAGTTAAAGTAATGGGGCGGTAGTTGGAGGGCTCAGACGCATCACCCCCCTTATAGAAAAACGTCCACACACCATCTAACAGCCCATCAGGCACCCCAACCCCCTCTCCCACCGCCGTGAAGACCTCCGCCAACGCGGGCGCAAACTCAGCGGCATAATGCTGGTACAGCTCTACCGGGATGCCGTCCGGGCCAGGCGACCGGCCAGGCGGCGCCGCCATGAGGGCAGCACGGACCTCGGCCGCCGTAACAGCCGCGCACCCAAGCCGCTCTGCCTCCGCCGCCGTACACTGCCTCCCACGCTGCTGCAACGCACCCAGCACTTGGTCCCGGGCAGCCGAGTCGGGCGGGGGTGCAGCGCTGACATCACGCCAGTAGTGCGCCATCACCTTGCCCATGGTCGCAGAGTCCGTGATGACACGCCCGTCCGGCTGTTTCAAGCGCGCAATGGCGCACGGGCCGCCAGCTGGCCGCAGCATGCGTGTGAGGAGTGGGCACGGCCGCTCCCCCCCGCGCAGCCAGTCATGAGTGCTGGTTACAAGAAGGGGACAGTGTGAACACTGCCTCGGGCACAGGCGGCCAACCGCCAGTCATGATGCCCTATGTATAGACAAGATGGACAACTTGACCGACCCTGGGTCAATCATGCGTACTTTCTGAATAGCACGTTTCGCGAGCGCCGAGCAAGTGCAATCGAAAGGCCGCGTTGCACAGGCACCAAAAGTCGCGCTGGTTTCGCGCATAATCGAGTCTGCGACAAATTCACTTTTTTTTTTTTACATTCATCCTTACATGGTTGAACGGGGACAGACGCGCTGCCCCCCTACCACTGTGCTTAGAAGCACAGCAGCCGGGAATACTCACCGAACCACACAAGGGCCAGAAGAGAAGAGAAGAGAAGAGACAGGGTTTTGATAAACCAGGACCCAACCCTGGTGGGGTGACCGGGATTTGAACCCGGATCTCTCGAAGCCTTGACGAAATCGGCACGAGTGTCTTAACCATTTAGACGACCCCCCGACTTGCTGCTGGGATTACAATCGCGAGCAATTTTGCGTGGAGCGGCCTTTCGGCCGACCTGGGTTTTGCTATCAACTTTAATATGCAAGCGCTATCAAATAGCGTTGTGGGTTTTCAAGGACAGTAAAATTTTCACAGAGCGGTTACTGAAAATTGACCGCGACTTCACAGCCAACATCCCGAGCGAGCATGCGCATGCCAGCAGGAACCCCGGCCCACTCCCCACGAGGTCCACGACCTCTTCCCAACCTTTCTTTAATAATTTCGAAGAGCGATTACTGAGAGTTGATCGCGACTTCCCAGCCAACATCCCGAGCGAGCATGCGCATGCCAGGAACCCCGGCCCACTCCCCACGAGGTCCACTACCTCTTCCCACCCTTTCTTTAACATATTCACAGAGCGATTACTGAGGGTTGACCGCGACTTCCCAACATCCAGTGCATGCCACGAATCCCGGCCCACTCCAACTCCCTCCGGTCCATACCCTCCCTCCGCATGGACCTCCTCGTCCCCAGCCTCTTCACACCATTTCCAGACCGAGAAGCAGCACACTCAATAGGCCAGATCATTGCAGTATGTTACAATGTATTGGAACTGCGAAAGTACGCGGTGCAAAAGAGGCGCCCGCCGTCCGAATTGGGGCATCGGCATTCGGACATGATTCCGCTTTCGGACACGCCCTGTTTGGGCCCGAGCTGCCGTCCGAACACCCCCCGTTCGAACCGGTTCGGACCAGGTTCGGACCAGGATCGGACCAGGTTCGGACCAGGTTCGGACTAAAATGCCCGGTTTCGAACGCCCTGTGTTTCCCCGAGTGCAACTTGGCCGCCTTCAGCTGTGCAGTGAGAAGCTGAGTGGGCAGAGCTGACAGGGTGTCAGGGGTTAGCGTGGCGGCAGTGAAACGCAGCTGCATGACCCTGCGCAGCTCGCTGACCACCTCGCGAACCACGTGCTCGGATGTCTGCTTGGCCGGCTCACGGGACCAGTACGCACACCAGAGGGTGTACAGGAACGTGGCCCGCAGTGTGCTCCACAGCAGCGCGCCCGCGCCGCGCGGGCTGGAGGCCCACGCGCCCATGTGGTCCCCAAGCATGAAGGCCGCGTCCGTCACCGGCGGCGGCGCCGCCTGGGGCGCCACGCAGGCCCACAGCTGCTGCAGCCACGCCCGTGCCTGCGCATAAGCCGGGCACTCCAGGAACACGTGCGTCAGGCTGTCTCTTCTCTTCTCTTCTCTTCTCTTCTGGCCCTTTTTTTTTTTTGAGGATTCATCCTTACAGGATTGAACGGAAGCAGACGCACTGCCTCCCAACCGCTGGGCAAAGAGACCCGAAGCAGCCTGGTCTTGGAGACCAGAATCCCGACAGGGCAAGAAGAGAAGAGAAGAGAAGAAGTCTGAGACAAACCACCTGGAAAAACCAAAACCACCTGAACCAAAGCACCTACCGCCACCCCATCCCACACCCACCCACCCCACCCCGACCCGGCAAACAGAGCAGGAGGCTGGCCCCCCCCGCCCCCCGGTAGGGGTTTCCACACACACCACCAGACCTAAGCCAAGCAAACCGCTACACCAAAAGCCCGAGGGCAAGCACCAACGGCAGAGACGCACCTCCACACTTCAAACACAAACGTACCCACGGTATGCACACAACAGACAGCAGGACGCTTCCCGCCCAAACCCTCCCCACCCCCGCAAGTCGGTTGCTTAAGCAACACCCCATCAGAAGCAATGAAGCACACACAGATGCAGAAGCAGAGCGGGCCAGATGTGGCGCTGACATGGCAAACTCATTATATAGCAGGGCCCAAGCCCGCTGTAAGAAGTCCACGAAGGCTGAGGAAGGACGGCGCTGCAGCGCCACCCAGTTATATGATACACAGCGGAGGCAAGCCACGCCATCGCCTTGAAAACCGCCGCCCACAGAAAGCTAGGGTGCCTGCACGGGCGATGCAAGCGTCAGCCGGATGCGCAGCTGCGGCGACCCACCCTCCGTATCCTCCACTGCACAGAGGGCGCCACCCGCCGTCCAGATAGCCACAAAGCTCTCCAACTTGGCCGCCTTCAGCTGCGCCGTAAGAAGCTGGGTGGGCAGAGCCGACAGGGTGTCAGGGGTTAGCGTGGTGGCAGTGAAACGCAGCTGCATGACCCTGCGCAGCTCGCTGACCACCTCGCGAACCACGTGCTCGGACGTCTGCTTGGCCGGCTCACGGGACCAGTACGCACACCAGAGGGCGTACAGGAACGTGGCCCGCAGTGTGCTCCACAGCAGCGCGCCCGCGCCGCGCGGGCTGGAGGCCCACGCGCCCATGTGGTCCCCAAGCATGAAGGGCCGCGTCCGTCACCGGCGGCGGCGCCGCCTGGGGCGCCACGCAGGCCCACAGCTGCTGCAGCCACGCCCGCGCCTGCGCATAAGCCGGGCACTCCAGGAACACGTGCGTCAGGCTGGCCCACGCCTGCGGGCCAGGCGGCCCGCAGGCGGGGTGAGGGCAGTGCGGCCCCAACCCCCCGCGCCCCGTGGCCACCCGTGGCCGAATGCCCTTGCCTGCCCGGTACAACCCGCAGGGCAGGTAAGCATGTTGCAGCCGGTATACCAGCACCTTTGCGGCTCGAGTGGCGTGGCTGTCCCACAAGCGCTGCCACAAGCCGCGCAGCAGCGCCCCATCCGGGGGCGGCGGCCGAGGGGTGCCCTCAACGGCAGCGGCGGCTGCCGCCGCCGCCGTGGCCTGCCCCATGCTAGGCCCTGCGCCGCCCGCCGCCTGCTCCTGCAACCGCGCTGAACGCCGAGGCCCCTCACCCGACGGCTGGGTGGGTGACGCGTACGACCGTAGCTCGCGCGCTGGCGTGCTCTGCTGTCCGGCAGCAGCTGAGGTGCGGTGGAGCCAGGGGTCCAGGGCCACTGGGTTGCTGCGGAAGTGCTGTGCCTGCGACGCCGCCAGCTGGGTAGCTGCGCGCTGCCACTCCGCTTCCTTCTCAGCGAGCCGTGATGTTGCTGTCGGCGGGCTGGCAGAGCCACTTGGCTGTGCGGCTGCTGCTGCTACTGCTGCTGGGCTCGGCATGGCTGCCGGGCGCACGGGGGCAGGTGGCGCTGCGGGGTTGGCCCTGGTGATGGCCCGCCGCACCTCACGCACGGTGTAGTCCGCCAGGCGGATGCCCGCCACCCGATAGTGCTCCGGGTGCGCCACTACCCCAGCCTCCGGCGCCAGGAAGTACGGCGCCCGAGGCCACGCCCCGCCCGCTCCCCTGGCGCCGCTGCATCATAAGCCGCCCGCTCGTCAAAGGTCCACAGGTGCCGCGGCTTGCGGTGCTGGCAGCACACAGGCGGGCTGCCACGCCGGGTCAATAGCGGGCGGTTGTCACGCCCGGCCCGGGCTGCAAGAGGCGCCCGGTGTAGTGGACGTAGGACACGCGCCGGCAGCGCTAGCCACCCACAGCTGGTCCTGGCTAACCCGCCACTGCGGTGGGCCTGCCGGACGGCTGCGTGGCTGGCGGCGCCGGACGCAGCTCCACACCCGCGCGCCGCAGTGCCCAATGGCGGCCGCCAGCCGGGCAGGCAGGGCCCTCCGGCGCAGCGCGTCGCTATAGACCCACGCCCAGTTGGGAAGCGGCGTCTGGACGCACGTGGTTGAGCAGCGCCCGGGTGAGCACCTTCCAGGGCTGCCGGCCTGGCTGGGCTAGCAGGGCGAGCATTTTAGCTTGCAGGGCAGCAAGGAACGCAGGCAGGTCGACGTGGTTGACACCCCCATCCTTGCGCGGCAGGCAGGCAACCTCCCTCTTAGGCAAGAGCAGCGGGTTCCCATGAGACACCAGGCTAGCATCCTCAGCATGCAGGGAGCGTGCTGCAAACCGGTCGACGACAGTCCGTCAGCTCCTTCAGCTGTGCTGGCGCCGGGTTGAGGAAGCTGAAGTGGTAGGCGAGCTTCGCGGCCAGCACCTGCTTCGCAATGTGCACACGGCCAACGAGGGTGAGCGACAGAGCTGCCCACAGGCGCGCCACGTAGGCCATGCTGCGG
>JAEHOD010000323.1:0-22839 GCA_016834595.1 Chlamydomonas schloesseri | reverse complement strand
CGGCAGCAACCCCAACGATCCACGTGAACCAGACGCAGACACACAAGGGCAAGCCCGCGCCCTTCACATGATCGCCTGCGCACAGCTCCGACAGCACAAGGAGGAACACGCCAACGATCCCAAGCCTCTGAGAAGGTGGCGGTGCATTCGAAACCAACTCCTAACTGGCCAACTGTCGTGGCCCAAACAAGCACACCACATCCCCCAAGCGGCTACTCAACTTATCTTCTCGCTATACAACGAAGTTGAAGAATGTTCACACATCGTTGCGGGCCCGATCACAAAGGCCGTCACGGCCCCCAAGCGAGGTGAGAGCCTCCACACCGAAAAGTACTACGAAGTGGCCTGGATGGACTCCGTCATCGTTCAAGGGGCCAAAGAGGCATACAAACGCATGAAATCACACGGCGAGGCAACCCCTCACCACGGCTACGGCAAAGCCTGCAGCCGGTACTTCACACGCATGAAATGGGCCCACACTAATGACCCATCGACAAATGCCCGACTATTGAAGGCTGGGACCGGGCCATCGCCGCCCACCTACAGAAACTCTCCAAACCTCAAAGCCGAAACCCCCTCCCCTTGCCCGGGACAACCGCCTACCCCAGCCCAACAGCAAGGACGCTGGACGGAACCCGACCTGACCGCAGCGCACACCCGACGCACGGTCCGCCAGAACACACGCATCGACACTAACCCGTGCAACCCATTACCTTGACATCCGCCCCACCGGCCAATACCATATCCAGGTCCCCGACACCTACACAGACATTACCACCCTTGCGCACGTTTACGGCCCCACCGGGCGACACATTGCTTCCATCACCCTAGGCACCTCCTGACCCTTAAAGCCCGATACGACCACGCCCTCGCCACCTACCCCGAAGCCACCCAACCCCACAGGGCCAAGGTGGCTTCCAGAAGACCTGGCTAAACTCCTCTCATTCGCACCAGGTAGACAACAACGGCAAAATCTGCAAGGAGGCACCACCCTCGGGAACGCTCACTGCCAGAACCTTTGTAAGAGCGCTGTACACTGCCTCACCTCCACGCACCCCGACAACGTCCAACCACTCGAAATCACTGAGCGCTTTGCCTCCCCACTTAACTGCACTGGGAAAGCACAGCTACTACAGCCACCACACCGCCGACATCCTCTTCGGGGCTTCACACGACGCGTATACAGCCCCCTTCGACGGTCTCTCCCTCGCTCACCCAGACCCTGAACCCGCCTCCTGCGCCAAAGCACTTGCCTGGGCCACCGCGTCTATCGCACACCTGGAACCACCAAGCCACACCCGCAATTACGCTCATGATAATCCCACACACAATGGGCCCGCTATGCGAGGCCTAGCCAGTGCCCACGTCACCCCCCTGGCGCACATCCCCGCCGGGACACCCGCTGCGGCCCTGCTTGAAGGGCTCGGGACCACGGCCACCACGGACAGCGGCAAACGGGGCCTGCTACTTATCCTCATCGCTAACACCACCGGCGTACAGGCGTTAAACTCTAACGGCAACCTTGCGCGGCTTCAGAAAGCCCTGACCGACCTGGGGCCACACCCCCCCAACACCCCTCACAACACCGACACGCGCACACCCGCCGCCTGGCCGGCCCGGGTCACTCTCCCCCGCGACCGAACCCCCAACGTAACCAGACCATACTCCCACCGCGCCAAAACCCGCGCTCAACAACTAACCAACTGTAACGCGCCCCCACGGCGTAGCTCCGCACCTGCCCTGCGCCTCCGCCCACCCTCTCAGCCCTCTATGCCGCGCGCGCCGACTACCCCGTCACCTCCCCATACCTGCATAACTCAGACGAAATCATATGGACGGATGGCTCGTGTATCAAACGGCTGTGGGAGAAGATGGCCATGAAATGAACCATTGGGGGCATGCGCATGGTCCCAACCAACAGGACACATCTACATCGAACCGGGCGGCCTCAACAGCACCAACACCATCCAGAGGGCCGAACTCTCCGCTATACTGGTAGCCCTCGAGCATTTTAGGCCCCGCCTACAACTCTTCGGGTACCCCAAATTGACGATAGCCAGTGACTCCCTTGTCTCCCTTTACCCTTACCTCATCGCCGGGCCCTGCATGCGCCGGAACGACTCCTGCTCTCCAAACACAAGGGATCTTAGACGCATCCTACACGAACTACAGCAATACGCCGAGGCAGGCGTCCCGGTCCAGCTACTGAAGTACGCTCCCATACGGGCTCCACGGAAACGAGGAGGCAGACAAGGGCGGCCGCCGACGTAGCAGAACGCAACGCCGACGCCATGGCACAAGCCACACAACTTGAACAGGACGAGCCGTGGACCAAAATATGGTGGCCCAAACGTAACATGATGACTACTACTACTTGAGCGACCTCAATCGTGGGGTTCTGTCCTCCCTACCCATCCACGCGCAATGGGCTTTACCAACAACACACCCGTGCAGGAACGATGGGAAGCCGCGGCTGTGACTATGTGTCCTAGACTCAGCAACCGTACCCTCTCGAGCAAAACACGCCACCCATGGCTCATCAAACAGATCCTCTACGCCAGATACGGATACCTCTTTAACGCCCAGCTCAAACGCCGGTACCAGACTGGAGGGAACGGCAACTGCCCGCTGTGCCAGACACCAGACTCGGAAGCCACATCCTGGAGGGTGTACGCACCCCAAAATGAAAGGAGCTTACATCAATCGCCACAACTGGGCCGTTCAAAGAGTCGCTAAGTGCTTGTCCAAAGGCAAATTTAGCGGCGGATACATGGTCATGGATGCAGGCCCGCTCGCAGACCTCCCAGCCTACGCCTCGGCCCAGCGCCCGCCCCCCTGGATGTTCCCCCCCAACACCCCCGCGACCCTCATAGACAAACTCCGCCCGGACATACTCTTCATACCCAACCTCTCCATCCACGATGCTAACCAAGAAGACTTCCGTCCACCCCGCAACAAAAGGGGAATGCCCGTCTACATCATCGAAGTTGGGTACAGCTCAGACATTGGGAACGAAGACAAAAGCGAAGAAAAAGCCCGACAACACCGCGAGCTTAAGCAGCTGCTGGAACAAGCTGGCTGGACGGTCCATTACTCCGTGGGCGCATGTTTGGCACTTGGCTTTACAGGGGCAATCCCCCAAAATTTGAACTCCCTCCTCACCGACGCCTGGGTGTGACCAAAGCAGCAGCACGCACATGTGGCTAAAAACTCCACGACAACGCGGTCAGTAGCTTGCCGGCGGTATCATAAAATGCGCCGGATTATGGAACGGGAGCTACAGAAACGAGGGGGCTGAGGCCCCTCCCCATTTTCTCTGTGCCCCGGGGAGCGTGGGTGAGGTGAAAGCGCGAGGGGGGCGGGCCCCCTTGCCCTAGTCACCTTGCCCCGTTAATCCACGCCAGGGCCATACGGGCCGGCGTTTCCTTATTATTATTATTATTCAAGTGGACGGTGGGTCGCCGCAGCTGCGCCTGAAGCTGACGTTCTCATCACCTGTGCAGGCGCCCTAAGGTGGGGGCGGTACAGGGAGTTTCAGGGGTGTAGGATTGGAGCTCTGGGCCTGCCAACTGGAGAGCTCTAGACAAGTTTCAAGACCCGTCAAGCTGAGCTCTGGGCCTGCCAACTGGAGAGCTCTGGCCAAGATTCAAGACCTGTCAAGCTGAGCTCTGGGCCTGGCAACTGGAGAGCTCTGTTGTCTGTCTTTGTTTGTTCTGCTGTGGCAGGAGGGAGAGGGGTTGGTGTGCGTTGCTGCCAGTTGTGGTGTTTGTGCGGTGATGCCGCTGGGGGTGTAGAGCGGTTTAACCGCTGGGGGTGTGGTGCGGTGGGGCTGCTAGGTGTCTAGGTGTGGCCCTTGTAGCAGCCCTGCTGAGGGCTGAGGTGTGTGCAGGTCGTGGGTTCTGTGGCGGTGAGGGGGTAGCCGCGCGGCTTGCTGTGGCCGTGGTCGGGCTCGGCGTTTATGGGCAGTTGGGGTAGGCTCTGAGGAGCCATAGGCACCTGCTGCCGCGCCGTTTAGGTGTTGGAGAGGCGGCGCCTGTGCGTGCGCGCCCTCAGGTTTTTTCTCTTTCTTTTTCTTCTTCCTTTTCCTTTTGACCCTGTCAGGGTTCTGGTCTTACGGGTCCAGGCTGGGTGTAACTGGGTGGCGCTGCAGCGCCGTCCTTCCTCAGCCTTCGTGGACTTCTTACAGCGGGCTGGGCCCTGCTATATAATGAGTTTGCTATGTCAGCGCCACATCTGGCCCGCTCTGTTTCTGCAATCTGTGTGTGCTTCCTTGCTTTTGATGGGGTGTTGCTTAAGCAACCGACTTGTGGGGGTGGGGTGGGTTTGGGCGGGAAGCGTCCTGCTGTCTGTTATGAGCGTACCGTGGGTGCGTTTGTGTTTGAAGTGTGGAGGTGCGTCTCTGCCGGTGGTGCTTGCCTTCGGGCTTTTGGTGTAGCGGTTGCTTGGCTTAGGTCTGGTGGTGTTTGTGGAAACCCCTACCGGGGGGCGGGGGGGCCAGCCTCCTGCTCTGTCTGCCGGGTCGGGGTGGGGTGGGTGGGTGCGGGATGGGGTGGCGGTAGGTGTTTTGGTTCAGGTGGTTTTGGTTTTTCAGGTGATTTGTCTCAGACTTTCTTCTCTTCTCTTCTTGCCCTGTCGGGATTCTGGTCTCCAAGACCAGGCTGCTTCGGGTCTCTTTGCCCAGCGGTTGGGAGGCAGTGCGTCTGCTTCCGTTCAATCCTGTAAGGATGATCCTCAAAAAAAAAAAGGCTGTGTTGGGGCTACATGCCCAGCAGCAGGGGGGCAGTGCGTCTGCCTCCGTCCAACTCTGTAAGGAAGAAGTATCAAAAAAAAAACGGGCACCCCAACCCCATCCGGGAGCGCGCCACCCAGACCCGGTGGCAACATCGAGCACTTGTGGGCGGACATTCGGCGCCAGTGGTACATCACGGCGTACATGGCGCCTTCCATGCGCCAGGACTACATCACGAACCAGGTGCATGGTAGTTGGCTGAACATAATGCAGACTAGGACATGACTGCCCTACATCTCCATAATCCACCGTGCCATGCAGGTCGACTTTGTCCACGAGAAGAAGGAGAGGCGGCTGTCCAAGCTGCTGTTGCGCAACATGCGGCGTGCAGTAGCCATCGAGCGGGAGATGTACACGAGGCAAGTTGCCGGCTGGAAGGGTCAGCCCTGTGTCCACCTGTATTGAGGGCGCCGCAGGGGTTGGGTTGGCTAGCGTAGCTATGCCTGGGCGCTGTGGCTTTGGGGTGGTGGGTTAGCAAGTGTCACTGACATTTTGCGGTGCAAATGCAGTTACGTGGAAGAGGCAGCATCACAACCAAGCAAAGCAGCGGCTATAGAACGCAACCCGCTGGTTGTTCTCACCGCTGCTGCTGATGCTGACGTCGACGCCGAGGTCGAGGGCTCCAGTGCGGGTACTCGCCCAACGCTCAAGGTAGGCCAGGGCTGGTCGCACTGTAGGTATGTGGGGGTTCTACCGTACAAGACGAGTCGTTTCTTACACGTCCCTTGTTAATGCATTGCAGGGACGGCCACCCTGGCAACGCGCGTACATCCGCGACCTCGAGACGCACTACGCGTTCCAGGGTCTGGTGCCCAGGGAGCCTGACGATGTGGAGACCGCAACGTTGCAGAGGCTACGCCGTGAGGCAGCTGATGCCGAGTCCAGGCTGCAGCAAGTCGAAGAGAAGCTAAATATTCAGAGGTGGGAGCTCGGCAGCGCTGAGTACTTGCACTGGGCAGCAGAGGGCAAAGGCGTGGCGATTGTGAAGCTAGAGAACGGGGCATCCGGACTGGCTGCGGCCCTTCTTGGCTTCTGTGACCGCCAGCGCCGGCAGGATAGCCTTGCACTGACAAAGCGCGAGCGGATTCGTATGCAGAGTGCACTTGTGCGGTCGAAAGAGGCCCTGATCAAGGTCCTGCAGGAATTGTCTGACCTGCTGGTGACGCTGGGTGAGGTGGCATGGCTGAGCTACTCTCAGGCGGAGGTTGCGGTAGTTCTAGACGCCCTCTCAACTGACCGCTTCCGCAAGGAGGCTGGTGGGTTGCGTCTCCCCTGGGAGACTGCGCCAGGTGCCTCGTGGCATGTTGAGAAGGTGGACGACCTGCTGCAGCGCTGGTTTTTTTTTTTTTTACATTCATCCTTTCATGGTTGAACGGGGACAGACGCGCTGCCCCCCTACCACTGTGCTAAGAAGCACAGCAGCCGGGAATACTCACCGAACCACACAAGGGCCAGAAGAGAAGAGAAGAGAAGAGACAGGGTTTTGATAAACCAGGACCCAACCCTGGTGGGGTGACCGGGATTCGAACCCGGATCTCTCGAAGCCTTGACGAAATCGGCACGAGTGTCTTAACCATTTAGACGACCCCCGTGCGGGCGATCGAGGAGCAGGAGTTGGTTCTGCGAGAGGCCGGTGATTTGGTCAAGTGCTATGAGCTCAGGGTCCAGTACTTACAGCGCCGCATTGACGCCCTGTCACTAGACGAGGTGCAGCTAGGGGGCGACGGCGCACGTGAAGTGGCCCTGTGAGTCCTTGGCCAAAGGGCCTTGCAACCGCCGGTGTCAGGGTACACCAGTGCTGGACTGGCTGCACTAGCGAGAAAGAGGGTGGCTGGCGAGCTGTGCGTGCTTCAGAGGCTCCTCAAAAGCAATGAAATGCGGCTTGCAGAAGGTCGCAAGGCGAAGGATACTGCAACGTCTATGCAGACCGCAAGCAGCCTTGCGGCCATGGCGTTGGGTGACGATCCCGACCTGTCTGATGCAGAGGACGATGAGGAGGCTAGCGAGGATCCCGGGGAGGAGGCAGAGTACGACCTCGCTTGAGGTCTGACGCTGTGGCTTGGCTGTGAGCGGGACGGGCT
Organism: Chlamydomonas schloesseri; assembly: GCA_016834595.1. Classification (NCBI taxonomy): domain Eukaryota; kingdom Viridiplantae; phylum Chlorophyta; class Chlorophyceae; order Chlamydomonadales; family Chlamydomonadaceae; genus Chlamydomonas; species Chlamydomonas schloesseri. The sequence goes on along the minus strand of JAEHOD010000323.1, from coordinate 15,969 downwards.
GTACATTACGCCGGTGAGGCTTCGCGCTGAGTGGGTGGCGTGGCCACCGCATAGGTGGACGCTGTGTGAGCAAGGGACGGGCTGTACATTACGCCGGTGAGGCTTCGCGCTGAGTGGGCGGCGTGGCCACCGCATAAGTGGACGCTGTGTGAGCAAGGGACGGGCTGTACATTACGCCGGTGAGGCTTCACGCTGAGTGGGTGGCGTGGCCACCGCATTGGTGGACGCTGTGTGAGCAAGGGACGGGCTGTACATTACGCCGGTGAGGCTTCGCGCTGAGTGGGTGGCGTGGCCACCGCATAAGTGGACGCTGTGTGAGCAAGGGACGGGCTGTACATTACGCCGGTGAGGCTTCACGCTGAGTGGGTGGTGTGGCCACCGCATTGGTGGACGCTGTGTGAGCAAGGGACGGGCTGTACATTACGCCGGTGAGGCTTCGCGCTGAGTGGGTGGCGTGGCCACCGCATAGGTGGACGCTGTGTGAGCAAGGGACGGGCTGTACATTACGCCGGTGAGGCTTCGCGCTGAGTGGGTGGCGGATTGAGGTGAACAGTCATGTAGCAGACTCACAGTTCTTTTACAATCTGATAGCTCAGGACACCGCACCCTACACGCTCCGTACCACTCCCACTCCGGCGGTATCCGCCCCAGCGCGCAAACATACACGCAAGCGTGAGCCTCCTAGCTGCTGGCTCCATCTCTACCCGAGGATCACGTCCATGAAGCGCTGCCTGCACTCCTCCATATCGATCGGCCCGCCCAGGTTCTCTCCCATGGCCAGCCGCCGTGCGTACTCGGCCACCAATATCGCGCACGTGTTAGTGCCCGCCTCCTCCTGCGGCAGGTCGCCGGGCGTCGGCAGTCGAGTGAATGCCACCCCGCCGAAGTGCAGGCCGCGAGCCACGGCTATCGCCCGGTCCTCGGCTTTACGCCGTTGTCCAGCCTGTGGATGTCGGTGATAGGGAAAAAAAAGGGATAACAAGCGGAATCAGCCACGCAGGTCGATTGTTTAAGTTAATGTCAGCTGTCAACAACGTTAACCAGTCTTGTTCTGTCTCTGCGGCCTCACCGATAGGGACAGCCGGTCCGGGTGCAGCAGCATAACGCTGCCGTCGCGCGAGCAAACCGTTAGCACCCAGCTTCCGCCGGCGAGGTCCAGCATGACAAGCCGGTCCTTGCCCACGGCGCCCTCAATGTGGCGTTTGTAGAAGCGCCCCCGCTCAGCAGTCATCATTGACCAGCTGTTGATAAATAGCGAGCTGGGGTCGTTTTTGAACGTCCTCTCGAGCGCCTCGTTAGCAATGTCGCATGGCACTGGGCGTGCGTTGTTGACTACTGTAAATAGGTACGTAGGGTCTATCATTTTGTAACAAACAGGAAGTATAACGTCGTCTGGAAGACTTGCAGTGTCCCGACGTCGTGCCGCCTCCTCTAGCGTCGAGTTGGCCTGGCGCAAACCCACCCAGGGCCCATCCCTCGCTGGTAAAAGTCGGCCCCAGCTGCCCTGCGCTCGTGGCATGCTTGGACACGACCTGAGACAAGCCCAGACGGATTTGGGAGGCGTGGGGCCGGTGGGGGCAGCTGGGAGAGGGGTCTGGGGGTGGCTGCAGCATGGGAGGTGGCCTGGTGCCCTTCCAAAACCCACCCAGGGCCCATCCCTCGCTGGTAAAAGTCGGCCCCAGCTGCCCTGCGCTCGTGGCATGCTTGGACACGACCTGAGACAAGCCCAGACGGATTTGGGAGGCGTGGGGCCGGCGGGGGCAGCTGGGAGAGGGGTCTGGGGGTGGCTGCAGCATGGGAGGTGGCCTGGTGCCCTTCCAAAACCCACCCAGGGCCCATCCCTCGCTGGTAAAAGTCGGCCCCAGCTGCCCTGCGCTCGTGGCATGCTTGGACACGACCTGAGACAAGCCCAGACGGATTTGGGAGGCGTGGGGCCGGTGGGGGCAGCTGGGAGAGGGGTCTGGGGGTGGCTGCAGCATGGGAGGTGGCCTGGTGCCCTTCCAAAACCCACCCAAGGCCCATCCCTCGCTGGTAAAAGTCGGCCCCAGCTGCCCTGCGCTCGTGGCATGCTTGGACACGACCTGAGACAAGCCCAGACGGATTTGGGAGGCGTGGGGCCGGCGGGGGCAGCTGGGAGAGGGGTCTGGGGGTGGCTGCAGCATGGGAGGTGGCCTGGTGCCCTTCCAAAACCCACCCAGGGCCCATCCCTCGCTGGTAAAAGTCGGCCCCAGCTGCCCTGCGCTCGTGGCATGCTTGGACACGACCTGAGACAAGCCCAGACGGATTTGGGAGGCGTGGGGCCGGCGGGGGCAGCTGGGAGAGGGGTCTGGGGGTGGCTGCAGCATGGGAGGTGGCCTGGTGCCCCCCCGCAGCAGGCACGCACCGCCTCAAGTCCCCGGCGCCAAGCCAGGGCTATGCTAACCAAACACAAAACAGCCCCGCAGCGCCCACTACACAGGTGGACGCGCGGGCCACCCCCGCAGCAGGCACGCACCGCCTCAAGTCCCCGGCGCCAAGCCAGGGCTATGCTAACCATACACGAAACAGCCCCGCAGCGCCCACTACACAGGTGGACGCGCGGGCCACCCCCGCAGCAGGCACGCACCGCCTCAAGTCCCCGGCGCCAAGCCAGGGCTATGCTAACCAAACACGAAACAGCCCCGCAGCGCCCACTACACAGGTGGACGCGCGGGCCACCCCCGCAGCAGGCACGCACCGCCTCAAGTCCCCGGCGCCAAGCCAGGGCTATGCTAACCATACACGAAACAGCCCCGCAGCGCCCACTACACAGGTGGACGCGCGGGCCACCCCCGCAGCAGGCACGCACCGCCTCAAGTCCCCGGCGCCAAGCCAGGGCTATGCTAACCAAACACGAAACAGCCCCGCAGCGCCCACTACACAGGTGGACGCGCGGGCCACCCCCGCAGCAGGCACGCACCGCCTCAAGTCCCCGGCGCCAAGCCAGGGCTATGCTAACCAAACACGAAACAGCCCCGCAGCGCCCACTACACAGGTGGACGCGCGGGCCACCCCCGCAGCAGGCACGCACCGCCTCAAGTCCCCGGCGCCAAGCCAGGGCTATGCTAATCATACACGAAACAGCCCCGCAGCGCCCACTACACAGGTGGACGCGCGGGCCACCCCCGCAGCAGGCACGCACCGCCTCAAGTCCCCGGCGCCAAGCCAGGGCTATGCTAACCAAACACGAAACAGCCCCGCAGCGCCCACTACACAGGTGGACGCGCGGGCCACCCCCGCAGCAGGCACGCACCGCCTCAAGTCCCCGGCGCCAAGCCAGGGCTATGCTAACCATACACGAAACAGCCCCGCAGCGCCCACTACACAGGTGGACGCGCGGGCCACCCCCGCAGCAGGCACGCACCGCCTCAAGTCCCCGGCGCCAAGCCAGGGCTATGCTAACCAAACACGAAACAGCCCCGCAGCGCCCACTACACAGGTGGACGCGCGGGCCACCCCCGCAGCAGGCACGCACCGCCTCAAGTCCCCGGCGCCAAGCCAGGGCTATGCTAACCAAACACGAAACAGCCCCGCAGCGCCCACTACACAGGTGGACGCGCGGGCCACCCCCGCAGCAGGCACGCACCGCCTCAAGTCCCCGGCGCCAAGCCAGGGCTATGCTAACCATACACGAAACAGCCCCGCAGCGCCCACTACACAGGTGGACGCGCGGGCCACCCCCGCAGCAGGCACGCACCGCCTCAAGTCCCCGGCGCCAAGCCAGGGCTATGCTAACCAAACACGAAACAGCCCCGCAGCGCCCACTACACAGGTGGACGCGCGGGCCACCCCCGCAGCAGGCACGCACCGCCTCAAGTCCCCGGCGCCAAGCCAGGGCTATGCTAACCAAACACGAAACAGCCCCGCAGCGCCCACTACACAGGTGGACGCGCGGGCCACCCCCGCAGCAGGCACGCACCGCCTCAAGTCCCCGGCGCCAAGCCAGGGCTATGCTAACCAAACACGAAACAGCCCCGCAGCGCCCACTACACAGGTGGACGCGCGGGCCACCCCCGCAGCAGGCACGCACCGCCTCAAGTCCCCGGCGCCAAGCCCGCATCACAGGTACACGCGCGGGCGGGCACCACACCACCGCGGGCCTCATGCACGCCGCGCATCAAGCACAAGTTGGAAGAGGCACTTGACCACGTCCTCCACGCTGATGGTGCCGGTCACAGGCAGGCCCTTGCACAGTCGACGCCCCATCTCGATCACGTAGTACCCACACTCCCAGCCGCCGGGCTGCTCTGGCACGTTCTGACCGCACATTTTTTTTTTTGAGGATTCATCCTTACAGGATTGAACGGAAGCAGACGCACTGCCTCCCAACCGCTGGGCAAAGAGACCCGAAGCAGCCTGGTCTTGGAGACCAGAATCCCGACAGGGCAAGAAGAGAAGAGAAGAAGTCTGAGACAAACCACCTGAAAAACCAAAACCACCTGAACCAAATCACCTACCGCCACCCCATCCCGCACCCACCCACCCCACCCCGACCCGGCAGACAGAGCAGGAGGCTGGCCCCCCCGCCCCCCGGTAGGGGTTTCCACAAACACCACCAGACCTAAGCCAAGCAAACCGCTACACCAAAAGCCCGAAGGCAAGCACCACCGGCAGAGACGCACCTCCACACTCCAAACACAAACGCACCCACGGTACGCTCATAACAGACAGCAGGACGCTTCCCGCCCAAACCCACCCCACCCCCACAAGTCGGTTGCTTAAGCAACACCCCATCAAAAGCAAGGAAGCACACACAGATGCAGAAACAGAGCGGGCCAGATGTGGCGCTGACATAGCAATCTCATTAAATAGCATGGCCCAGCCCGCTATAAGAAGTCCACGAAGGCTGAGGAAGGACGGCGCTGCAGCGCCACCCAGTTATATGATACACAGCGGAGGCAAGCCACGCCATCGCCTTGAAAGCCGCCGCCCACAGAAACTAGGGTGCCTGCACGGTCAGCAGTGTGGCCCGCAGTGTGCTCCACAGCAGCGCGCCCGCGCCGCGCGGGCTGGAGGCCCACGCGCCCATGTGGTCCCCAAGCATGAAGGCCGCGTCCGTCACCGGCGGCGGCGCCGCCTGGGGCGCCACGCAGGCCCACAGCTGCTGCAGCCACGCCCGTGCCTGCGCATAAGCCGGGCACTCCAGGAACACGTGCGTCAGGCTGGCCCACGCCTGCGGGCCAGGCGGCCCGCAGGCGGGGTGAGGGCAGTGCGGCCCCAACCCCCCGCGCCCCGTGGCCACCCGTGGCCGAATGCCCTTGCCTGCCCGGTACAACCCGCAGGGCAGGTAAGCATGTTGCAGGCGGTACACCAGCACCTTTGCGGCTCGAGTGGCGTGGCTGTCCCACAAGCGCTGCCACGAGGCGCGCAGCAGCGCCCCATCCGGGGGCGGCGGCCGAGGGGTGCCATCAACGGCAGCTGCGGCTGCCGCCGCCGCCGTGGCCTGCCCCACGCTAGGCCCTGCGCCGCCCGCCGCCTGCTCCTGCAACCGCGCTGAGCGCCGCGGCCCCGCACCCGACAGCTGGGTGGGTGACGCGTACGACCGTAGCTCACGCGCCGGCGTGCTCTGCTGTCCGGCAGCAGCCGAGGTGCGGTGGAGCCAGGGGTCCAGGGCCACCGGGTTGTTGCGGAAGTGCTGCGCCTGCGACGCCGCCAGCTGGGTAGCTGCGCGCTGCCACTCCGCTTCCTTCTCAGCGAGCCGTGACGTTGCTGTCGGCGGGCTGGCCGAGCCACTTGGCTGTGCGGCTGCTGCTGCTACTGCTGCTGGGCTCGGCATGGCTGCCGGGCGCACGGGGGCAGGTGGCGCTGCGGGGTTGGCCCTGGTGATGGCCCGCCGCACCTCACGCACGGTGTAGTCCGCCAGGCTGATGCCCGCCACCCGATAGTGCTCCGGGTGCGCCACTACCCCAGCCTCCGGCGCCAGGAAGTACGGCGCCCGAGGCCACGCCCCCGCCCGCTCCCCTGGCGCCGCTGCATCATAAGCCGCCCGCTCGTCAAAGGTCCACAGGTGCCGCGGCTTGCGGTGCTGCAGCACACAGGCGGGCTGCCACGCCGGGTCAATAGCGGGCGGTGTCACGCCCGGCCCGGGCTGCAAGAGGCGCCCGGTGTAGTGGACGTAGGACACAGCGCCGGTAGCGCTAGCCACCCACAGCTGGTCCTGGCTAACCCGCCACTGCGGTGGGCCTGCCGGCGGCTGCGTGGCTGGCGGCGCCGGACGCAGCTCCACACCCGCGCGCCGCAGGTGCCCAATGGCGGCCGCCAGCCGGGCAGGCAGGGCCTCCGGCGCCAGCGCGTCGCTATAGACCCACGCCCAGTTGGAAGCGGCGTCTGGACGCACGTGGTTGAGCAGCGCCCGGGTGAGCACCTTCCAGGGCTGCCGGCCTGGCTGGGCTAGCAGGGCCAGCATCTTAGCTTGCAGGGCAGCAAGGAAAGCAGGCAGGTCGACGTGGTTGACACCCCCATCCTTGCGCGGCAGGCAGGCAACCTCCCTCTTAGGCAAGAGCAGCGGGTTCCCATGAGACACCAGGCTAGCATCCTCAGCATGCAGGGAGCGTGCTGCAAACCGGTCGACGACATCCGTCAGCTCCTTCAGCTGTGCTGGCGCCGGGTTGAGGAAGCTGAAGTGGTAGGCGAGCTTCGCGGCCAGCACCTGCTTCGCAATGTGCACACGGCCAACGAGGGTGAGCGACAGAGCTGCCCACAGGCGCGCCACGTAGGCCATGCTGCGGGAGCGTTTGTCGTACAGGGCCACGGCAGCGCCCTCAGAGTCCCAAGACAGCGGCACACCCAGATGCGTGACGGCGTCCGTGACAAATGGCACCCCCGTGTGCGGACACGTGCCCGTGAGATGCGCAAACCTGCCCAGGCCAATGGCCCGGCTCTTGGCTGGGTGGACGCCCTCTGGTGTGTACGCCCTCTGGTGTGCGTACTGGTCCCGTGAGCCGGCCAAGCAGACGTCCGAGCACGTGGTTCGCGAGGTGGTCAGCGAGCTGCGCAGGGTCATGCAGCTGCGTTTCACTGCCGCCACGCTAACCCCTGACACCCTGTCAGCTCTGCCCACTCAGCTTCTCACTGCACAGCTGAAGGCGGCCAAGTTGGAGAGCTTTGTGGCTATCTGGACGGCGGGTGGCGCCCTCTGTGAAGTGGAGGATACGGAGGGTGGGTCGCCGCAGCTGCGCATCCGGCTGACGCTTGCATCGCCCGTGCAGGCACCCTAGTTTCTGTGGGCGGCGGTTTTCAAGGCGATGGCGTGGCTTGCCTCCGCTGTGTATCATATAACTGGGTGGCGCTGCAGCGCCGTCCTTCCTCAGCCTTCGTGGACTTCTTACAGCGGGCTGGGCCCTGCTATCTAATGAGTTTGCTATGTCAGCGCCACATCTGGCCCGCTCTGCTTCTGCATCTGTGTGTGCTTCTTTGCTTCTGATGGGGTGTTGCTTAAGCAACCGACTTGCGGGGGTGGGGTGGGTTTGGGGGGGAAAAAAAGCGTCCTGCTGTCTGTTGTGAGCGTACCGTGGGTGCGTTTGTGTTTGAAGTGTGGAGGTGCGTCTCTGCCGGTGGTGCTTGCCTTCGGGCTTTTGGTGTAGCGGTTTGCTTGGCTTAGGTCTGGTGGTGTTTGTGGAAACCCCTACCGGGGGGCGGGGGGGCCAGCCTCCTGCTCTGTCTGCCGGGTCGGGGTGGGGTGGGTGGGTGCGGGATGGGGTGGCGGTAGGTGATTTGGTTCAGGTGGTTTTGGTTTTTCAGGTGGTTTGTCTCAGACTTCTTCTCTTCTCTTCTTGCCCTGTCGGGATTCTGGTCTCCAAGACCAGGCTGCTTCGGGTCTCTTTGCCCAGCGGTTGGGAGGCAGTGCGTCTGCTTCCGTTCAATCCTGTAAGGATGAATCCTCAAAAAAAAAGGAACGTGGCCCGCAGTGTGCTCCACAGCAGCGCGCCCGCGCCGCGCGGGCTGGAGGCCCACGCGCCCATGTGGTCCCCAAGCATGAAGGCCGCGTCCGTCACCGGCGGCGGCGCCGCCTGGGGTGCCACGCAGGCCCACAGCTGCTGCAGCCACGCCCGTGCCTGCGCATAAGCCGGGCACTCCAGGAACACGTGCGTCAGGCTGGCCCACGCCTGCGGGCCAGGCGGCCTGCAGGCGGGGTGAGGGCAGTGCGGCCCCAACCCCCCGCGCCCCGTGGCCACCCGTGGCCGAATGCCCTTGCCTGCCCGGTACAACCCGCAGGGCAGGTAAGCATGTTGCAGCCGGTATACCAGCACCTTTGCGGCTCGAGTGGCGTGGCTGTCCCACAAGCACTGCCACGAGCCGCGCAGCAGCGCCCCATCTGGGGGCGGCGGCCGAGGGGTTCCCTCTTTTTTTTTTACATTCATCCTTACATGGTTGAACGGGGACAGACGCGCTGCCCCCCTACCACTGTGCTTAGAAGCACAGCAGCCGGGAATACTCACCGAACCACACAAGGGCCAGAAGAGAAGAGAAGAGAAGAGGCAGGGTTTTGATAAACCAGGACCCAACCCTGGTGGGGTGACCGGGATTCGAACCCGGATCTCTCGAAGCCTTGACGAAATCGGCACGAGTGTCTTAACCATTTAGACAACCCCCCTCAACGGCAGCTGCGGCTGCCGCCGCCGCCGTGGCCTGCCCGACGCTAGGCCCTGCGCCGCCCGCCGCCTGCTCCTGCAACCGCGCTGAACACCGCGGCCCCTCACCCGACGGCTGGGTGGGTGACGCGTACGACCGTAGCTCGCGCGCCGGCGTGCTCTGCTGTCCGGCAGCAGCTGAGGTGCGGTGAAGCCAGGGGTCCAGGGCCACCGGGTGGTTGCGGAAGTGCTGTGCCTGTGACGCCGCCAGCTGGGTAGCTGCACGCTGCCACTCCGCTTCCTTCTCAGCCAGCCGTGATGTAGCTGTCGGCGGGCTGGCCGAGCCACTTGGCTGTGCGGCTGCTGCTGCTACTGCTGCTGGGCTCGGCATGGCTGCCGGGCGCACGGGGGCAGGTGGCGCTGCGGGGTTGGCCCTGGTGATGGCCCGCCGCACCTCACGCACGGTGTAGTCCGCCAGGCTGATGCCCGCCACCCGATAGTGCTCCGGGTGCGCCACTACCCCAGCCTCCGGCGCCAGGAAGTACGGCGCCCGAGGCCACGCCCCCGCCCGCTCCCCTGGCGCCGCTGCATCATAAGCCGCCCGCTCGTCAAAGGTCCACTTACAGCGGGCTGGGCCCTGCTATATAATGAGTTTGCTATGTCAGCGCCACATCTGGCCCGCTCTGCTTCTGCATCTGTGTGTGCTTCCTTGCTTCTGATGGGGTGTTGCTTAAGCAACCGACTTGCGGGGGTGGGGTGGGTTTGGGCGGGAAGCGTCCTGCTGTCTGTTGTGTGCATACCGTGGGTACGTTTGTGTTTGAAGTGTGGAGGCGCGTCTCTGCCGATGGTGCTTGCCCTCGGGCTTTTGGTGTAGCGGTTGCTTGGCTTAGGTCTGGTGGTGATTTTGGACACCCCTACCGGGGGGCGGGGGGGCCAGCCTCCTGCTCTGTTTGCCGGGTCGGGGTGGGGTGGGTGGGTGTGGGATGGGGTGGCGGTAGGTGATTTGGTTCAGGTGGTTTTGGTTTTTCAGGTGGTTTGTCTCAGACTTCTTCTCTTCTCTTCTTGCCCTGTCGGGATTCTGGTCTCCAAGACCAGGCTGCTTCGGGTCTCTTTGCCCAGCGGTTGGGAGGCATGTTGTAAGGATGAATCCTCAAAAAAAAAAAGTGCGTCTGCTTCCGTTCAATCCTGTAAGGATGAATCCTCAAAAAAAAATCTTCAAGTCGCAGTTGAGCAGCGTGATGGGCCGGTAGGATGCCAGCCCCAGCTGTGTTGGGGCTACATGCCGACGTCCTGGCGCGAGGGCATCATCACCCTCATCTACAAGGGCAAACGCCTGGACCGCACCGAGCTTTTTTTTTTGATACTTCTTCCTTACGGAGTTGGACGGAGGCAGACGCACTGCCCCCCTGCTGCTGGGCATGTAGCCCCAACACAGCCTGGACCCGAAGACCAGAACCCTGACAGGGCCAAAAGAAAAAGGAAAGAAAAAGAAAGAGAAAAAAACCTGAGGGCGCGCACGCACAGGTCCACCCCGCCAAGAGCAAGGCGATTGGCCTGGGCCGGCTGGCTCATCTGACGGGGCCCTGCCCGCACACAGGGGTGCCCTTCACACAGGATGCCGTCATTCATCTGGGCGTGCCACTCTCGTGGGCGTCGGAGGCCGCGGCCAAGACCCTGTACGACAAGCGTGCCAAGGGGATGAGCCACGTGGCGCGCTTGTGGGCTGCCCTGTCCCTCACCCTGGTTGGCCGTGTCCACATTGCCAAGCAGGTGCTGGCGGCAAAGCTTGCCTACCACTTCAGCTTCCTCAACCCGTCGCCAGCACAACTACAGGAGCTGACGGCCATCGTGGACCGGTTTGCTGCGCACTCCCTGCATGCAGAGGATGCTAGTCTATGGTCGCACGGGAGCGCTATCCTGCTGCCGAAGCGGGGGACTGCTTGCCTGCCGTACAAGGACGGGGGGGTGAACCACGCCGACCTGCCTGCGTTCTTGACTGCGCTGCAAGCTAAGATGCTGGCCCTGATTGCCCAGCCAGGTCGGCAGCCCTGGAAGACGCTCACCCGGGCTCTGCTTGACCACGTGCGGCCGGCAGTGGCTAGCAACTGGGCGTGGATCTATGGGGACACGCCGGTGCCGGAGGCCCTGCCCGCCCGCCTGGCTGCCGCCGTGGGCCACCTGCGGCAGGCCGGTGTGGAGCAGCAGCAGCCACCTGCCATCGCCCAGCCGCCACCTACCAACCCACCGGAGTGGCGCGTTAGCTTGGATCAGCTCTGGGTGGTTGACGCCGCGGGTGCCGTGTCCTACGTCCACTACAGCGGGCGGCTGATGCGGCCCAGCCCAGGTATGGCCCCCCCAGCTGTCAGTGCGTTGTGGCCGCCTGCCTGCGTGCTGCCGACCCGCAAACCACGGCATCTGTGGACTCTTGATGCGCGTGCAGCTTATGATGCGGCGGCTCCGCATGAACGGGGGGCTGCTTGGCCGCGGGTGCCGTCGTTCTTGGAGCCGGCAGCGGAGGTGGTGGCCCACCCTGAGCGCTGCCGGGTTTTTTTTTGAGGATTCATCCTTACAGGATTGAACGGAAGCAGACGCACTGCCTCCCAACCGCTGGGCAAAGAGACCCGAAGCAGCCTGGTCTTGGAGACCAGAATCCCGACAGGGCAAGAAGAGAAGAGAAGAAGTCAGAGACAAACCACCTGAAAAACCAAAACCACCTGAACCAAATCACCTACCGTCACCCCATCCCGCACCCACCCACCCCACCCCGACCCGGCAGACAGAGCAGGAGGCTGGCCCCCCCGCCCCCCGGTAGGGGTTTCCACAAACACCACCAGACCTAAGCCAAGCAAACCGCTACACCAAAAGCCCGAAGGCAAGCACCACCGGCAGAGACGCACCTCCACACTTCAAACACAAACGCACCCACGGTACGCTCATAACAGACAGCAGGACGCTTCCCGCCCAAACCCACCCCACCCCCGCAAGTCGGTTGCTTAAGCAACACCCCATCAAAAGCAAGGAAGCACACACAGATGCAGAAACAGAGCGGGCCAGATGTGGCGCTGACATAGCAATCTCATTAAATAGCATGGCCCAGCCCGCTGTAAGAAGTCCACGAAGGCTGAGGAAGGACGGCGCTGCAGCGCCACCCAGTTATATGATACACAGCGGAGGCAAGCCACGCCATCGCCTTGAAAACCGCCGCCCACAGAAACTAGGGTGCCTGCACGGGCGATGCAAGCGTCAGCCGGATGCGCAGCTGCGGCGACCCACCCTCCGTATCCTCCACTTCACAGAGGGCGCCACCCGCCGTCCAGATAGCCACAAAGCTCTCCAACTTGGCCGCCTTCAGCTGTGCAGTGAGAAGCTGAGTGGGCAGAGCTGACAGGGTGTCAGTGGTTAGCGTGGCGGCAGTGAAACGCAGCTGCATGACCCTGCGCAGCTCGCTGACCACCTCGCGAACCACGTGCTCGGACGTCTGCTTGGCCGGCTCACGGGACCAGTACGCACACCAGAGGGCGTACAGGAGGGGGGGGGTCGTCTAAATGGTTAAGACACTCGTGCCGATTTCGTCAAGGCTTCGAGAGATCCGGGTTCGAATCCCGGTCACCCCACCAGGGTTGGGTCCTGGTTTATCAAAAACCCTGCCTCTTCTCTTCTCTTCTCTTCTCTTCTGGCCCTTGCGTGGTTCGGTGAGTATTCCCGGCTGCTGTGCTTCTAAGCACAGTGGTAGGGGGGCAGCGCGTCTGTCCCCGTTCAACCATGTAAGGATGAATGTAAAAAAAAAAAGGAACGTGGCCCGCAGTGTGCTCCACAGCAGCGCGCCCGCGCCGCGCGGGCTGGAGGCCCACGCGCCCATGTGGTCCCCAAGCATGAAGGCCGCGTCCGTCACCGGCGGCGGCGCCGCCTGGGGCGCCACGCAGGCCCACAGCTGCTGCAGCCACGCCCGTGCCTGCGCATAAGCCGGGCACTCCAGGAACACGTGCGTCAGGCTGGCCCACGCCTGCGGGCCAGGCGGCCCGCAGGCGGGGTGAGGGCAGTGCGGCCCCAACCCCCCGCGCCCCGTGGCCACCCGTGGCCGAATGCCCTTGCCTGCCCGGTACAACCCGCAGGGCAGGTAAGCATGTTGCAGCCGGTATACCAGCACCTTTGCGGCTCGAGTGGCGTGGCTGTCCCACAAGCGCTGCCACGAGCCGCACAGCAGCGCCCCATCTGGGGGCGGCGGCCGAGGGGTGCCCTCAACGGCAGCTGCGGCTGCCGCCGCCGCCGTGGCCTGCCCGACGCTAGGCCCTGCGCCGCCCGCCGCCTGCTCCTGCAACCGCGCTGAACGCCGCGGCCCCTCACCCGACGGCTGGGTGGGTGACGCGTACGACCGTAGCTCGCGCGCCGGCGTGCTCTGCTGTCCGGCAGCAGCTGAGGTGCGGTGAAGCCAGGGGTCCAGGGCCACCGGGTTGTTGCGGAAGTGCTGTGCCTGTGACGCCGCCAGCTGGGTAGCTGCACGCTGCCACTCCGCTTCCTTCTCAGCGAGCCGTGATGTTGCTGTCGGCGGGCTGGCAGAGCCACTTGGCTGTGCGGCTGCTGCTGCGACTGCTGCTGGGCTCGGCATGGCTGCCGGGCGCACGGGGGCAGGTGGCGCTGCGGGGTTGGCCCTGGTGATGGCCCGCCGCACCTCACGCACGGTGTAGTCCGCCAGGCTGATGCCCGCCACCCGATAGTGCTCCGGGTGCGCCACTACCCCAGCCTCCGGCGCCAGGAAGTACGGCGCCCGAGGCCACGCCCCCCGCCCGCTCCCCTGGCGGCCGCTGCATCATAAGCCGCCCGCTCGTCAAAGGTCCACAGGTGCCGCGGCTTGCGGTGCTGCAGCACACAGGCGGGCTGCCACGCCGGGTCAATAGCGGGCGGTTGTCACGCCCGGCCCGGGCTGCAAGAGGCGCCCGGTGTAGTGGACGTAGGACACAGCGCCGGTAGCGCTAGCCACCCACAGCTGGTCCTGGCTAACCCGCCACTGCGGTGGGCCTGCCGGCGGCTGCGTGGCTGGCGGCGCCGGACGCAGCTCCACACCCGCGCGCCGCAGGTGCCCAATGGCGGCCGCCAGCCGGGCAGGCAGGGCCTCCGGCGCCAGCGCGTCGCTATAGACCCACGCCCAGTTGGAAGCGGCGTCTGGACGCACGTGGTTTGAGCAGCGCCCGGGTGAGCACCTTCCAGGGCTGCCGGCCTGGCTGGGCTAGCAGGGCCAGCATCTTAGCTTGCAGGGCAGCAAGGAAAGCAGGCAGGTCGACGTGGTTGACACCCCCATCCTTGCGCGGCAGGCAGGCAACCTCCCTCTTAGGCAAGAGCAGCGGGTTTCCCATGAGACACCAGGCTAGCATCCTCAGCATGCAGGGAGCGTGCTGCAAACCGGTCGACGACATCCGTCAGCTCCTTCAGCTGTGCTGGCGCCGGGTTGAGGAAGCTGAAGTGGTAGGCGAGCTTCGCGGCCAGCACCTGCTTCGCAATGTGCACACGGCCAACGAGGGTGAGCGACAGAGCAGCCCACAGGCGCGCCACGTAGGCCATGCTGCGGGAGCGTTTGTCGTACAGGGCCACGGCAGCGCCCTCAGAGTCCCAAGACAGCGGCACACCCAGATGCGTGACGGCGTCCGTGACAAAAGGCACCCCCGTGTGCGGACACGTGCCCGTGAGATGCGCAAACCTGCCCAGGCCAATGGCCCGGCTCTTGGCCGGGTGAACGCGGGCGTTGGAAGCACGGCAGAACAGCTGCACCGCCGCCATCAGCTTAGGCCCATCCACAGCGGGGTCGCGCGCCGTAAGCGTCGTGTCATCGGCATGGTGGCCGGCGGGCGGCGCCGGCGTGCCGTCAGGAAGGAGGGGCGTGTGAAGCGCGCCTTGCTCCACCTGCCGCCGCAGGTAGGACGTCAGCGGCTGCAGCTGGATGACCCACAGCGGTGGTGACGCTGTGCTGCCCTGCGGCAAGCCGTTCAGCACTGGGAAGGGGTCTGAGAGCATGCCGTTCACACACACGCGGGCAGAGCCATTGGCAGTGAGCAAGCGGATCCAGCGCAGCATGCGTGGCCCAAACCCCAGGCCCTCCGCAGACCCCAGTCCTTCCTCAGCCTTCGTGGACTTCTTACAGCGGGTTGGGCCCTGCTATATAATGAGATTGCTATGTCAGCGCCACATCTGGCCCGCTCTGTTTCTGCATCTGTGTGTGCTTCCTTGCTTTTGATGGGGTGTTGCTTAAGCAACCGACTTGCGGGGGTGGGGTGGGTTTGGGCGGGAAGCGTCCTGCTGTCTGTTATGAGCGTACCGTTGGTGCGTTTGTGTTGAAGTGTGGAGGTGCGTCTCTGCCGGTGTGTGCTTGCCTTCGGGCTTTTGTTGTAGCGGTTTGCTTGGCTTAGGTCTGGTGTGTTTGTGGAAACCCCTACCGGGGGGCGGGGGGGGCCAGCCTCCTGCTCTGTCTGCCGGGTCGGGGGTGGGGTGGGTGGGTGCGGGATGGGGTGGCGGTAGGTGATTTGGTTCAGGTGGTTTTGGTTTTTCAGGTGGTTTGTCTCAGACTTCTTCTCTTCTCTTCTTGCCCTGTCGGGATTCTGGTCTCCAAGACCAGGCTGCTTCGGGTCTCTTTGCCCAGCGGTTGGGAGGCAGTGCGTCTGCTTCCGTTCAATCCTGTAAGGATGAATCCTCAAAAAGACGCATACAGCCACTGGCGATGCACCCGGTCATACGCCTTCTCAATGTCCAGGAAGTACAGCGCTCCACCCTGGCGTGGCGCGCCGTCAGCGTCCACATCCAAGCGCATCCACTCGATGAGGGCTTGGTGGTACAGCGCGTTGTCGCCAATCCAGCGGCCGGTGATGAACGCAGTCTGCAGCTCGTCCACAACGGCATCCAGTGCGGGCTGCAGGCGGTTGCTAATGGCCTTGGACACCATCTTGAAGTCGCAGTTGAGCAGCGTGATGGCCGGTTAGGACGCCAGCTCGGTGCGGGTCCAGGCTTTTGCCCTTGTTAATGAGGGTGATGATGCCCCTCACGCCAGGACGTGCGGCAGCACCAAGCCGCCATCTCGCCCCCATCTTGAGCGTCTGCAGCAGCGGCAAAGGCGGCGGCGGCAGCGGCACACAAGCGCGGACCCAGCAGCGCCCAGAACCCCTTGTACACCTCGTACGGCACCCCGTCCGACCCAGGCGCTTTACCGTTGGCGGAGCTGGCCAGCGCTGCCATGAGTTCGGTAGCACTGAGGGCGCCGTCACCGTCCGCAGCTCCCTCCGCGGCAGCCTGCAGGTCTGCGGGAACCTTGCGGTCAATGGTGGCCAGGAGCTGCTGCTGCGCGTCAGAGCAGACGGGGGTGTGCACACGGAAGAGGCCGTGTGGCGCTGGTGCTGCT
>JAEHOD010000322.1:0-23193 GCA_016834595.1 Chlamydomonas schloesseri | reverse complement strand
CCAAAGGTCGCTTGGTTTCTGGAATGAACTGCCCCCAACCCCGCTAGCCCCCCTAGCCCCCCACCCGTCCTCCCACCTGTTGGCTACCAGCGCCAGCGCGGGGTGGCCCGGCACCTCGGCCTCGCTGTAGGTCTCGGGCGTGGCAGGCAGGAAGTAGACCAGCCGCCCGCCCCCACCAGCAGCCGCGCGGATAGGTCCAGCAGGTCGCGCAGGCACTCACCAAGCGTGTAGGCTGCGTGTGTGTGTGTTAGAGATACAAGGGAGGGTAGGGCTGTGTGTGTGTGTGTGTTGGTAAACGGAAACGGAGAGGAATCCCCGCAATCGCTCGCAGTTACTGACGGATACGCACCGAATACTTCTTGGACGGTGTGGTGTGGGTGTGTGTGTTTGAGTTGAGTGTGTGTGTGTGTATTGTACACGTGGGTGGGTGTGGGTGTAGGGGGCGGGGAGTTCATCTTAAATCGACCATTGCGAAACAAAAACCCGGAACCCTTGAGGCCCTTGAAGGGGGGACAGTTGTAACTACCAGCCAAAAGCAAACCGAGCCCACAGCCCCCCTGCTCACGCCCCCGTACCTGCGTGGCGGGTATGTGCGTGGAGGGGTCGGTGATGGGGTTGCGTTTGTCCGCCAGCTCGGGCTTAGCGCCGCTCTTCTTGCCGCCTGCGCGCACGCCGTAGGGCGGGTCGCCGATGATTGCGTGGAGCACCTGGGGGGTAGCCATCCATGCATGGTGTTTAATCAAAAATGATTGCCATGTTCAGAGGTACAGCGGGGGGGGGATGGGCAGTTCAGTGGTCGTTGAGGGTGGGGTGGTTGAGGTGGTTAGGGGTTGTGGCAAGCCCCTTGACACCTGGCCCTGCGTCTACCGGTATCATCGATGTGCGCGTGTGCGTGCCTGTCCGCATCACTCACTTCCCGTAATAACGCTTTCCCGCTGCCCTCCCCTTTCCTGTCCCCCGCCTCCTTGTCAACCTCGCCCCCCTGGATGTCTCCTCCGTCTCCCATTATGATAGGCCACGCTCTCCTCCTCGCTCTTATGCATTGGTTTGGTTTAGTTTGGGCTGGTAACCACACACACACACACACACATACAGGTCTGCAAGGCCATGGGTGACGCCCCCCACACACACACACCACCACCACCACCACCACCACCACCACCACCCCACCACCCCCACCCCCACCCCACCCCCACCTCCTGCAGGTCGGGCCGCAGCGGGTGCTTGTGCGTGTCCAGGCGGATGAGGCCCACGGGCTGGGGCAGGCCGTACTGCGTGAAGTTGGATCCAATACACACACGGTCCGTGCCGCCCGGCCCGGGCTTGCCCTCGCGCAGCACCTTGATGTCGATGTCTGTGCCCATGACCTGCGTCGTACCGTCATACGTACGGGCACGTAACGGACACGTAACGGACACACAATGTTACAACAGCGTGCGCGAGGCGCGAGAGCGAGGGGGGCTAGCTGCTTGTGGGTCAATGGCACGTTGTATGTGAGGGCTCACCGCATACCAATGATTGCAGCCTCCTATATATATGTGTATGTGTATATGTGTGTGTGTGTGTGTGTGTGTTAGAGATAACAAGGGAGAGTACTATGTGTTGGTAAACGGAAACGGAGAGGAATCCCCGCAATCGCTCGCAGTTACTGACGGATACGCACCGAATACTTCTTGGACGGTACCGCGTAGCCCCGGTAGTCATACTTACCCGCAGAAATAGCCTGGAACCCGTCGGGCGTTCACGAAGCAAACCGACCCCGACATGCACCCATATGCTTGTGACATGCGCCTAAAACGTTTACCCAGCACGCCTAATTCCCTGATTCCCGCCCGCTGTCCGTAGTCTCACCTACAGGCGGCAGAGGAAGCATAGGCAAAGGGCAGCAGCGCGAAAGTGTGTGTGTGTGTGTGTGCGTGTGTGTGTGCGTGTGTGTGTGTATGTGTGCGTGAGCACGCGGTAGTGAGGAGCCCAGACCTGCCGCCGACAGGGTGTTGCGCAGCCCTGCCAATCACACGCCTGTGCCCTCCCACCCATTATTATTCAAGTCATGCGGAGCCCGCCCGCCCGCCCCGGGTCGCATTGGTTTCTGGAATAAACTACCGCCCGCCCCCCCCCCCCCCCCACACACACACCGCCCCTCCGCCCCCTGCCCACTGCCCACTTCCCCCGGTGCCCCAACCCACTCACACACTCACACTCAACTCATGTCCGTCTGCCCACCCTGTGTACCCCACCGTACATGGCTACGGCGTGCTCGGCTCGAGACATGGATCGCTCCCCCCCACCCCCACCCCTGGTTACCGCAACCCCATCCTCCCTTCAATCACCCATCCATCCCCTGGCCCCCACCTTGGCGCCGTAGTGCGCCGCCGCCACCAGGATGGAGCCCGTGCCCGCGTACGGGTCTAGCATCAGCTGCCCGCGCCTGACCTGTTTGGGGTGGCGGGGGTGGTGGCGGGGGTGGCGGTTCATTCCAGCAACCAAAGGAAAACGACCAAGGGGGATTGGCGGAGGGGTTGGCGGTGGTGGTGGGGGGGCGTAATGGTGGGGTGGCGTGTGTGTGTTGGGGGGGTTCCATGCATTTAAATTTAGGTGGGGGTTGTTGGGTTCAGTAGTCTTGGACTCCGTGGGGGGGGAGAGGGTGGGTGGAGGTGAGGCGGGGGTTACATGCATTAGGATTGGATTAGGAAGACGTAGGGGGTGCGGGGTGTGGGGTGTAGAAATGCACAAACGGCCGCTTCAAGGTTTGCGGTGGTGCGGCTTAAAGGGCATGTTGGCATGCCGAGTCCCAACTCTTCAGGTCCCTGCCGCCCCCGCTCGGCCTCTTTCCGCATGCCACCTCCATTCACACACCCTCCAAATACGCACCCACGCCCCCCCCCACACACACTGCCCACCGCCCACCGCCCACTGCCCACCGCCAGCCCCCACCTTGGCCTGGTTGCACATGATGAATGCGATCTCGGCGTCCATGGAGGTTGGGGCCCCAGGTACAAGCCGCCGCTTGAGGCTGTAGCTCTCCAGCACGGAGCGGTCCGCGGCCGCCACCTACCGTGTGTGGGGTGTGGGGTGGGGGGGGGAGTGTAAGGGGGGTAGTTTTTTTCCAAACCCAAGCAAAACACCAGAGACAGAGGGGGGCACGTGGGTATGTGGGTACGTGTGGGTGTGGGGGGGGGGGGGGAGTGGTGGCTGCGTGGGACGGGTCTTGTATCTTTCGCGCGTTGCTGCTGCTGCTGTTGCTGCTCCCAGGCC
This sequence comes from Chlamydomonas schloesseri, assembly GCA_016834595.1. Classification (NCBI taxonomy): domain Eukaryota; kingdom Viridiplantae; phylum Chlorophyta; class Chlorophyceae; order Chlamydomonadales; family Chlamydomonadaceae; genus Chlamydomonas; species Chlamydomonas schloesseri. The sequence continues at coordinate 19,938 of JAEHOD010000322.1, read as the reverse complement.
CGTTTGTCAAGTCCGTCCTTACCCTTCCCGTCCAACGCCATTGCAGCTAAACCACTTGTTCGACTGCCTCAGCCCCACTCCTACTGGGACCTGGAATCCGGAACCCATCCTCCGACCCGCCCAAACCCACCCATCGACCCAGGTTGCACCCAGCCCGCACCCAACCCCACCACCGCACCCACCCACCCACCCACCGCACCCACCGACCCACCCACTCACCGCACCCACCCAACCACCCACCGCACCCACCCACCCAACCCACCCGCCCCCACCACCACCCCCGCACCCGCACCCGCCTACGCACCTGGCGCCCAAAGTAGTACCTCCGCGGCAGCGCCACGTCCACCAGGCTGTCGTTGTCCTCGCAAGTCCACCACCAGCAGCACGAACTGCAGGTCCGGGCTGCGCAGCTTGACCTTGCCCTGGTGGGGCGGGGCGGGGCGGGGCGGCGTGTGTGGGTGTGGGTGTGTGGGTGTGGGTGTGTGTGTGTGGGGGGGTATGGGTGGATGTGTGGGTTTTGTGGGTTTGTGGGTGTGTAGATGTGAATGGAGGAAGGAGGTGCGAGTGAGGGAGGGGGGCAGGGGAGGTGAGAGGTGGAGGCGAATTCGCGATGGCAGGTGGGTTGTGGTAGACGGAGTACTTTTTACCAGGCCCTTGGCACCACGTGCCACAAAGGGAGGCTGCGATGCACAGATTGGCGTGAAAGTGTGGCGCCCCCCTGCGGCCCCCCCTTCCCCAACTGACCCAATGTCCCCTCACATGCTGGCCCTCTAGCCGCTAGCAACCCCCGGCAAGTCCTTCTTCCCGTATTGAGCCGTACTGCCCACATGGATGGCTTGTCCCCGCCCCCGGCTGTGCCCCCGCAACACCCTCCACGCCTGCCCAACACCCTGTAGCACATGCCGGTACCCCCGCTCTGCCGCCGACCTGCTCTCTCACCCTACTCGCTCATCATCATGCCCACGGCCCCCCCCGCCCCCCGGCCCCCCCCGCCCCCCGGCCCCCCCCCGGACCCCCGCACCTTGAAGGGCAGGAACTCCAGCTTTTCGATCATGTCCAACTGCTGGTCCATTGACAGCTTGGACCCAAACGTGTCGACCACCACCTTGAAGCTCTGGTCCGGCCCCGTCCAGGGCGCCTGGAGACGGGTGCGGCGGGCGGTGAGTGGGGGGTAGTTCACTCCAGAAACCAAAAGCGCGCGTGTGTGTGTGGGGGGGGGGGGTTGTGGTTACCAGCCCAAACTAAACCAATCTAAAGGAAGCGGAGTTGAGTAATGCAATTACGGTAATACAACGAAATACTCGTTAGGTTGAAGCAGTCGAAGAAGACGTGTGGAGTGCGCCGGCGACTAGAAATGCCACCCGAGCTCGGCGGCCAGACACAGAGATGTCACGCACAGGCAGCAGGGCAAATACCACGACTTACCTGGCGACCAGGAAAGCAGCCCCGACGCCAGGTAGCACGCGCCGGGCCAGAAGCGGGACATGTGAAAAAGGGAAGCAGCAGGGTTCGAAAGGGCAAGGCACAGTGAAGGGGCCGAGGCGCGGCGGTAGAAGGAAAAAGGAAGTAGACAGCACAGACTATGCACACACGAGCTCAGGTGGCAAAAGAGGGGCGGGCAAGGAGAGGGGCGGATTAAGTGCGAAGTACCAGGGATGGGGTAGGCAATGGTGCGGGCGATGAGGGAGGTTAGCAGCGTAGGAGTGCGGCAAGCAGTGTGCGGGCCGCGTGCGGCTCCCCACAAACACTGCCAGCCCGGACGTCCCCCCGCACCAGGGGACTCCCGGGGTAATGGGGGAAGGGCGTGAGCAGGGCGGCACGGGGCGGAAGGGGCAGGGGTCGGGGGGCTGGGGAAAAAAGAAAGAGGGGTAGGTGTGGTGGAGGTGTAAAGGAAGGGGGACAGGAGGGCGGTGCGGGGGGCGGGAAGGGACAGGGACGGAACCAAGGGCGTGGCGGGACCAAGGGTGGAGGGGGGCAGGGTGGGGAAGGGCGGTGACAGGGGAAGGCATGGGTTAGGGGCGGAGCAGAGAACAGGCAAGGCAGCAGGCTACACAAGTAGGACTCACTCATCGGCAGGCGTGGCCGTATGAAGGTGGTGGCCGGGGAGGCAGTAAGAGTTATACTAAGAGGCTAGAAGCCGTCGGCATGCGGCGGCGGCGGCGGTGGGGCGCCGCCAAGGTAGGCATGCAGTCGGGCGAGCAGGTCAAGAGGGGGGGACGGGTGGGGCGGGGGCGGCGGGTGGCGCCGGGTGGCCGCGGCGGGGGGGTGGGGGAGGTAGTTCATTACACGATCGAAAGCAAAGGGCAAGGGGGCTTTGAGACAGAGGGCGGCGCGCGGGGCGTATGCGCCCCCACTTTCGGAGCCCTCCTCCCTTACATCCCTTATTCTTAGGGTGCCGGGTCGAACCTGCCTCCACACCTCTTCCCATTCTCTGCTCCCCTGCACCACTCACCCCACATCTACGGTACACCCCAACATAAAGGTTGAGGCCACACCTCCTCCGCTCCCTGGCTGGTTTAGGGTTCAGGGTCTATGGATTTTTGCTTGGGTTGGAATGAACTAACCCCTCCCCGACACACAAACACACACACACACACACATACACACACACCGTGTCGACCCTTCCTCTCCTTGTGCTTTTCTAACACACACACACACACACACACACACACACACACACACACACACACACACACACACACACACCGTCATGCTCTGCTCTCACCATGGCCGCCTCCGGGTACGCCCTCAGCGCCGCCTCCAGCTCCTCCCAGGTCGAGCCCTCGCCCCACACCTCGATTAGCATCTGCACAGAGGCGAGGCGCCGCGGTGACGCATCATGAATGCGACAATACATGAAGGGACAGCCCGACCAAGCAAGGGTGCCCCGCATCATGAAGGAGGTTGGTGGAGGGGGGGCGTCGGCGCGTCGTTGGCAGGGCGCGCCTTCGTGTCTAGGGAGGCAAGCGCCACCAAACCGGGCGCATTGGATGCATGGACAGCGCGGTGTTGGTGGTGTGGCGTGACAGAGGCTTGGGAGACTAAAGCAAGGTTGTGCCGATAGGGTGCAATCTTCTGTGCCTACCATTGGGCGTGCGTATCATGAAACCCTAGACCAATAGCTGTGCTGTGTCCGGCCCCCCTACACACACATACACACACGCTAGCCACTTCACCCAAGCGTAACCCTCCAAGACCCTTCTACAAACCTTTGTGAGCAAGGCCCGTTGCCCGATGCTCCTTGCGGCCTCCTCAGACGGCAGCGTCACATACCAAAACGGTGAGTGCTCCAGGTCGCCCGCTGGCATCCGCCATCGCAGCTGGTCCTGCTTGCAGCCAGCAAGCTCAGCAACGCTTTCGAACTCCGGCTTTCTAAAGTCTAAAAGTCGATGCAGGAAGTAGCACAGGTACTCTTTCCCGCTGGTGCTCGGCTGGGACTCATCGACCTCCGGTGGCGCACTGAAGGGCACCACGCGGGCCATAGTAGTATTTGATGTTAGGCGTTATTACGTATTGCCACGACTATTACTTAGTCAAACGCTCTGAGTGCCGGCGGCGACCTTCCGTTGAACAGTTTTACACTGCCTCAGGCGCCTTTGGAGGAATCGGACATGGAAATTACATGAGCAATTATGATAGTAACAGTGCAGCTGCAAAAAAGCGTTTACATTGTGCGCTGCCTTTCCCGCCGTGTGGCACTAACCCCAGGACGGCCCCAGCAGCTATGGCAGTGGTCGGACTTCGGGGGGAGATGTAAACCAGCTGGAAGCTCCCATAGCCTTGCTCTCGATATTTATGCGTGAATCTTCGCATGGCACAACAAACAGGAACCCCCGCTCAGGTGGGGCTGTCAGTTGCGCAACACTCTAGAACATCCTACCCTGCTACTCGATGCTCACACTTGGATAAACAAGTTTGCGCGCAACAAGCATGAGAGCCGTGCTGCTCGACCGCTTCCCACGTCCCCTCGCTCGCCGCGCCACAGCCCACATCCGGCTGATGGTCCCCAGGTCGGATGCACGCATGGTCTGGGGTCACGTTCACTGGGTCACATTCTAGGGCCAGGCCACGATCGACACCTGGTCGGGGTGGCCTGTTCATTGCGGCGCGGCTCGATCGCTGCACGCTATCTAGAAACACAACTCAGCCACCTCGGGCAATGGAGCCTGGTAAGGCGCATTGGGGCGCTCCTGGGAACCGGGGCGGGAGCGCGCGCGCTCGTGCGGTCTGGTCAGGTCCCCCCCCCCCCGGATCCGAGCTCAACCTTTTTAGGTCACCGGTCGCCGGGTCGCCTGAACCTGCTCGATTTTTGTCCAAATTCCGCACTCACTTATCAATACTCTGGAAACATATATGCAAGCTCTCATCGCCAAACTTGCGGCCACATCGCGCCATTTCGCTTCTGCGACGCCTCTGCTAGACGGCTCTAGCCCCAAAGCGCTAGCTCAAATTTGAATCATTCTTGAAAGCATAAGCTACGCAAGTTTTCGGATCTTCGAACCTTTCCAGCGCCCCTTCTGCGCCCTGCTAACAGCGGCCTGCTGGCTTTGCTCACTCCTAAGCGGCATATGAAAGCCGCCGTGACATGAGCATGGGAAGCCGGAGCACGGACCGCCACTCCGGAGAAGCGCGGACAGCGGGGCAGACCCAGTTGTTGGGGTGCCTGGGCGATCGCGTGGCGCAAGAGCAGCACCGTCGGTGAGTGTTGGGCGGGCGGGGGTTTCAGTAGGAGCTAGCTGGGGAAGGTGTACCGAGAAGAAACGCGCTTAGGAAATAAATTTGCAATATGGGGCTGAAATCGCACAGCACTTGACAAGCAGGTTTTCACGGTCACATGCGGGCTCATCCTCGAGTCCGCACCTCCAATCCGCACCTCCACTCCTCATCCTTCAGTCCGCACCTCCAGTCACTCCAGCCCAAACAATGACCGCTTGCTCACTCAGCAGCCGCGCGCTGCACACGGCTAAACTCAACCCGTGCCAGCTGGTTCTCCACCTTAGAGGCTATGTTGGTGTACAACTGCAAATCTTTCTTCTCCTTGTACTTCATCATTGCGGCAGCTAGCATGCCCTGCCCTGTGAACAGGTTTCCAGACGTATTGAACTTAAGGTGCAGGCATTCAGAAAGACGAATGCTTGCACCTCATGCTTCGTGCTGCCGCCTGGTACCTGGACGCTTGCGCCCTGGTTAGGTTAGGTTGTACTGGTAGGGTGTACTGTTCGCCTTTAAACTGTGCGGCAATCCCGCTCTTGGAATTGTGGCAGCGATGCAATCGGCAGGGCTCTGGCGGGTTACGGCTTGGCTAGGATTCGCTGTGCGCGGAGTCATACGGACCATGGTGGCGGGAGGGTTTGCAGCAGCTTCCGACGGCCCTTGTGTGCTTGCACACTCGGGTTGTCCCCTCTGTAACTCCGCAACCACAACGCCGCCATCCCATCTGCACGAGTACTGGCCGTTAGCCTGGCCGTTGTGTCTGATTTTTGGGGTCGTTTGCAGGCCTTTGCCAGTCTGGGTATCCCTTCTCGTGGTTGGGACGAGGTCCCCCCCGTCCATACTTCCTGTCGCCGGGGCCTGGGGGGCGTATGCTGGTTGTATTGCCGCCTGACACTGCTGCCTCTCCGCCCCCGTCTCCGTAATGGTGTGTGGCCTGCATTTGCCTTGCTCCCTTGCTTTGGGTGGTGCTTCGTAGGTTGCCCGTATGGGCCGTGGGTTTTCATGGCACCCGTATGAGCTGTGGGGTTATCGGCACCCCGGACGAATGAGCGAACCCGTTTTGATGCTGCCGCTTGATCTCTGTCTGCTGGGCTGTTGCTTGGTAGGTTGCGGGTCGGCGTTGGTGCCTTGGATGGTGATTCGTGCACAGACTTGGACTTTTAGCCTAAGCGGTGCATTCATGGGCCGCGCGCATCGTGATGCTGTGTTAGGAGTGGCTTTGGCCGGCTTTTGCCTTGCTTCGACACGCCTGCGCAGGGGTCGGCAGCCGAGCAGGGGTGGCGGTTGGCTGCGCTCTTCGGGGCGGTGGTTCCCCTGTGCCACGACAGTGGTTACACTGTCCCCTTCTTGTAATAATCCGCAATCATAACGAAATTCCACCCTCGAGCAAGGCAGACAGCATCTCGCGCTGCTTAACGTAAAAATTGATAAATTTATTGCGATCCTCAACAGAGCTTTCTCCTTCTCTACCGCCTTCTTGCCGGCTCTAGATGTCGTGGACTGATGTCTACCCATGAGTGCATAAGCCGCGACTAAGATAGAGGCCGCTAGCACCAGTGAGACAAGCGCATATATTTTTTTCGGGAACGTGGCCGCAGGCCCTACCTGCGGGCCCGCCGCCATGAGGCCTTGGGGGCGATTTCTGTAAGTAAAGGACCCGGCGTCGGCGACTATTTTGGATTTCGGGGAGTACCCGGCGGACCCGGCGCCCATGCCGACCTCTGAGCCCCATATTTAGAGCACCAGCAATACTCCTGGCCGACATACACGTTATACAGACTACTTGACTTGACTAGATACTTCTCGAGTCCCGCGAGAGTCAAGTGGCCGCAAGCTCGCTCGGCTTCTTCAGGCTTCTTCTTGGTCTACGGGGACTCGCGTCTCCATCCTGGCAGGGCAAGTATGTCTGTCAGCTATCGCACTTTGCTCTGGAGCCGACAAGCGGCCCAAGCGGCCCACGCGTGGTCCATTGTGCTTGCTTGGTAGGCTGTTTTGGTGGTCCGCCGGCCGGCCGTTCGCTGGCTGAGTAGGTATAATGTGGTTCTAATGAACCCTTGGTTCTAATTGTTGCATTGCAGGAGCTCGGCGTGGGGCGGCTCAGGGACGGCGGAACTTGGCCTCGAAACGCAAAGATTCTTGGGCGCTTCCTGGGACTCCCTTGATAACCGCCGCAAGGTACGCCAACAATGTTGTCTATGAATAGGCATTACTTTGGCCTAGTGTTTTCCTGGAGTGAGCTGCGACAGTAATGTAGCGTACGCGTATTCATCCTCGCTGTCGCTTTGTGCGGGCAGGATGCTTGCGATTGTGTTGATTTCACAGCACCATGATGATTCGGTAGGCGCGCGCCTGCGTGTCTGGAAGGGGCGCGTTGGTGACCGTGTCATGTTGATGCGCCTTCGCTCGGACGGCGCGCGGATGCCGTGGCCCGAAACGAGGGGCCGATACGTCGAATTCGTGGCGTGAGAGGGCCCTATGATCCCTTATCCCGGTCCGCTACCTACCGCTTCCCCACCTTCGCCACGCGCCTGCAACCTTGCCCTCTCACGCCCGTGCATGATGAGCCTGAATTCGACGTATCGGCCCCTCGTTTCGGGCCCCGAGCGCGCGCGGCCTTGGCAAACCGGACAAAAGCATTGACGAGGGTGAGATTTGAACTCACGCCCTTTCGGACTAGTAGCTTCTGCCGGATAAACCAGCTAGTGCCTGAAACTAGCGCCTTAGACCGCTCGGCCACCTCGCCATCCAATTTGGATCTCAGGAACCCAGATGCGCACTTTGAATTTCTCAGCCTACTTATACGCAAGCCGCCATGCCGTACAGGTTGTACGGCAACGCTGTACGGCGTCCCTGCCACGTCAGCATCGTAACCCGCCCATGCGCCGCCGTCATGGCCGCTCAGCCGTGGCACAACGACACGCCTGAACATGCGGGGTACAGGGAAACCGGGCGCAACTGGCCACACACGACAGGAAGTCGCCCACCCAGGGGTGGGACTGGGACTGGCACATTTTGGTGCAGGCCCGTACTCTCTCCGGCACCACTCTGTCCCGACATATGAAGGGTGGTTGTACCGCATGACGATGCACTGGCACACCGGCACGCTGCTGCAGGGCATGGAGGCCTGATGAGCACAGTGGCAGGCACACATGAAAGCACCCCTGCATGAAAGCAACGTTGCTCCCTCTCCCCCCCCCCCCCCCGCCAGCCCCCTTTGTCAAGGAACCGATACCTTCGTGCAAACCGCGGCCTGGATAGGACTATCCGACTATGGGACATGAGAGGTCGTGTGTGTGGTGTGCCCGTGCCTCGAACAACACATTGGGGGGTGTTACTGCCTTGGCGCGTCAGCAGGCCTAGCAGGTCATGCACAAACAGGTAATAGACTGTGTTACGGACATGCGCTGAATTGCGAATGCGAAATGCGAACCGTGGCATGCTGGCTACACAGACCAAGCTAGCGGACACCGATTGTAAGAGACCAATTGAAACAGGAGCGCAATGTCCGTAATGTCGTGTTCTCACATGTCAGAGACCCGGAGACTGGTCACCAAAATCCTTTTGCGAGCAGCGAGCTCCACACTCAAGCCCATCGCAGACAGCAGGGAAGCCCGCAAACAGAAGCCACCCTTTCCCTCCACCACACTCCACATGCAGCGGTTCGCCACGTGCTCACCATCCACCCCCGGCCAAGACGTTCTGACAAAGCCGTACTTGCACCACTATCCCCCGTCCTTACATCTGAGTGATCCCCCATTGCACTAATTGCACCGCCACAGCCGCCTCTACGACGGCACTGGCCAACGCAATTCCACGCCGCCACCCGCCTTTGGGGCGCTGGATCCTGACAGATCCGTGCCAGTATGCCAGTGCTCCCCCTCCCCAACCCCGACACCCTTGCCATCCGCAGCCAATGCTTAGAACTGCTTGCCGCGGCAGCGCCGCCGCGGCGCCGACTCCGCTGCCTCCTTCTTGGCTGCCTCGTCCCACTGCTCGTACACGATGTCGTGAAGGCGGTCGATGGCCATGGTGGGGTCGGGCCGTGCGGCATGGTAGGCGGCGGCGGCGGCCGCGTCATAGGGGCACACCTGGTGTGTGTGTGTGGGTGTGCGTGTGTGGGTGGGTGTTAGTAAACGGAAACGGAGGGAATTCCCCGCATGTGTGTGTGTGTGTGTGTGTGTGTGTGTGTGTGTGTAAACGAGGAGGGAGGGAGGGAGGGGGACAATGCTGAGGGAGCTAGTGGGGATGTCGCTGAGTAAGTAATGAAGGCACGGTGCAAGTACGAGGCCCCAGGGCGGGGGGGCTCCCAGCCCCAGCGTCAGCCACGCAGCCTGCCGCCGGCTTGCACACGAACACATCCCGATTCCCGACCCACCTTCTCCATGGTCACCAGCCGGCGGCTGTAGCGCATGGTGAGGATTTGCTCGCTGCAGCGGCAGTGGCAATGGCGGCGGCGGCGGCGGCAGCAACAGCAATGGAAGCGTCAGCAGTGCATCGCGCATGAGCACCGTAAGCACGGCAAGCGACCACAATTATAGCATACGGTAGCATGCACCCACCCACCCACCCACCCGCCCGCCCGCCCGCCCGCCCGCCCGCCCGCCCAACCAGTCGCAATTCCTAGTCACAACGTCCACAATGCCATCAACCCCCACTTGCTTTCCCCTGCTTCCCGTAGTTTGGCTAAGTTCGGGCTGGTAACCCCCAAAGGTCGCTTTGGTTTCTGGAATGAACTGCCCCCACCCCGCTAGCCCCCCTAGCCCCCCACCCCGTCCTCCCACCTGTTGGCTACCAGCCGCAGCGCGGGGTGGCCCGGCACCTCGGCCTCGCTGTAGGTCTCGGGCGTGGCAGGCAGGAAGTAGACCAGCCGCCCGCCCACCACCAGCAGCCGCGCGGATAGGTCCAGCAGGTCGCGCAGGCACTCACCAAGCGTGTAGGGCTGCGTGTGTGTGTGTTAGAGATCACAAGGGAGGGTAGGGCTGTGTGTGTGTGTGTGTTGGTAAACGGAAACGGAGAGGAATCCCCGCAATCGCTCGCAGTTACTGACGGATACGCACCGAATACTTCTTGGACGGTGTGTGTGTGTGTGTGTGTGTTTGAGTTGAGTGTGTGTGTGTGTATTGTACACGTGGGTGGGTGTGGGTGTAGGGGGCGGGGAGTTCATCTTAAATCGACCATTGCGAAACAAAAACCCGGAACCCTTGAGGCCCTTGAAGGGGGGACAGTTGTAACTACCAGCCCAAAAGCAAACCGAGCCCACAGCCCCCCTGCTCACGCCCCCGTACCTGCGTGGCGGGTATGTGCGTGGAGGGGTCGGTGATGGGGTTGCGTTTGTCCGCCAGCTCGGGCTTAGCGCCGCTCTTCTTGCCGCCTGCGCGCACGCCGTAGGGCGGGTCGCCGATGATTGCGTGGAGCACCTGGGGGGTAGCCATCCATGCATGGTGTTTAATCAAAAATGATTGCCATGTTCAGAGGTACAGCGGGGGGGGGATGGGCAGTTCAGTGGTCGTTGAGGGTGGGGTGGTTGAGGTGGTTAGGGGTTGTGGCAAGCCCCTTGACACCTGGCCCTGCGTCTACCGGTATCATCGATGTGCGCGTGTGCGTGCCTGTCCGCATCACTCACTTCCCGTAATAACGCTTTCCCGCTGCCCTCCCCTTTCCTGTCCCCCGCCTCCTTGTCAACCTCGCCCCCCTGGATGTCTCCTCCGTCTCCCATTATGATAGGCCACGCTCTCCTCCTCGCTCTTATGCATTTGGTTTGGTTTAGTTTGGGCTGGTAACCACACACACACACACACATACAGGTCTGCAAGGCCATGGGTGACGCCCCCCCACACACACACACCACCACCACCACCACCACCACCACCACCACCCCACCACCCCCACCCCCACCCCACCCCCACCTCCTGCAGGTCGGGCCGCAGCGGGTGCTTGTGCGTGTCCAGGCGGATGAGGCCCACGGGCTGGGGCAGGCCGTACTGCGTGAAGTTGGATCCAATACACACACGGTCCGTGCCGCCCGGCCCGGGCTTGCCCTCGCGCAGCACCTTGATGTCGATGTCTGTGCCCATGACCTGCGTCGTACCGTCATACGTACGGGCACGTAACGGACACGTAACGGACACACAATGTTACAACAGCGTGCGCGAGGCGCGAGAGCGAGGGGGGCTAGCTGCTTGTGGGTCAATGGCACGTTGTATGTGAGGGCTCACCGCATACCAATGATTGCAGCCTCCTATATATATGTGTATGTGTATATGTGTGTGTGTGTGTGTGTGTGTTAGAGATAACAAGGGAGAGTACTATGTGTTGGTAAACGGAAACGGAGAGGAATCCCCGCAATCGCTCGCAGTTACTGACGGATACGCACCGAATACTTCTTGGACGGTACCGCGTAGCCCCGGTAGTCATACTTACCCGCAGAAATAGCCTGGAACCCGTCGGGCGTTCACGAAGCAAACCGACCCCGACATGCACCCATATGCTTGTGACATGCGCCTAAAAACGTTTACCCAGCACGCCTAATTCCCTGATTCCCGCCCGCTGTCCGTAGTCTCACCTACAGGCGGCAGAGGAAGCATAGGCAAAGGGCAGCAGCGCGAAAGTGTGTGTGTGTGTGTGCGTGTGTGTGTGCGTGTGTGTGTGTATGTGTGCGTGAGCACGCGGTAGTGAGGAGCCCAGACCTGCCGCCGACAGGGTGTTGCGCAGCCCTGCCAATCACACGCCTGTGCCCTCCCACCCATTATTATTCAAGTCATGCGGAGCCCGCCCGCCCGCCCCGGGTCGCATTGGTTTCTGGAATAAACTACCGCCCCCCCCCCCCCCCCCACACACACACCGCCCCTCCGCCCCCTTGCCCACTGCCCACTTCCCCCGGTGCCCCAACCCACTCACACACTCACACTCAACTCATGTCCGTCTGCCCACCCTGTGTACCCCACCGTACATGGCTACGGCGTGCTCGGCTCGAGACATGGATCGCTCCCCCCCCACCCCCACCCCTGGTTACCGCAACCCCATCCTCCCTTCAATCACCCATCCATCCCCTGGCCCCCACCTTGGCGCCGTAGTGCGCCGCCGCCACCAGGATGGAGCCCGTGCCCGCGTACGGGTCTAGCATCAGCTGCCCGCGCCTGACCTGTTTGGGGTGGCGGGGGTGGTGGCGGGGGTGGCGGTTCATTCCAGCAACCAAAGGAAAACGACCAAGGGGGATTGGCGGAGGGGTTGGCGGTGGTGGTGGGGGGGCGTAATGGTGGGGTGGCGTGCGTGCGTTGGGGGGGTTCCATGCATTTAAATTTAGGTGGGGGTTGTTGGGTTCAGTAGTCTTGGACTCCGTGGGGGGGGAGAGGGTGGGTGGAGGTGAGGCGGGGGTTACATGCATTAGGATTGGATTAGGAAGACGTAGGGGGTGCGGGGTGTGGGGTGTAGAAATGCACAAACGGCCGCTTCAAGGTTTGCGGTGGTGCGGCTTAAAGGGCATGTTGGCATGCCGAGTCCCAACTCTTCAGGTCCCTGCCGCCCCCGCTCGGCCTCTTTCCGCATGCCACCTCCATTCACACACCCTCCAAATACGCACCCACGCCCCCCCCCACACACACTGCCCACCGCCCACCGCCCACTGCCCACCGCCCCCACCTTGGCCTGGTTGCACATGATGAAGGCGATCTCGGCGTCCATGGAGGTGGGGCCCAGGTACAGCCGCCGCTTGAGGCTGTAGCTCTCCAGCACGGAGCGGTCCGCGGCCGCCACCTACCGTGTGTGGGGTGTGGGGTGGGGGGGGGAGTGTAAGGGGGGTAGTTTTTTCCAAACCCAAGCAAAACACCAGAGACAGAGGGGGGCACGTGGGTATGTGGGTACGTGTGTGTGTGGGGGGGGGGGGAGTGGGTGGCTGCGTGGGACGGGTCTTGTATCTTTCGCGCGTTGCTGCTGCTGCTGTTGCTGCTCCCAGGCCCGTTTGTCCAAGTCCGTCCTTACCCTTCCCGTCCAACGCCATTGCAGCTAAACCACTTGTTCGACTGCCTCAGCCCCACTCCTACTGGGACCTGGAATCCGGAACCCATCCTCCGACCCGCCCAAACCCACCCATCGACCCAGGTTGCACCCAGCCCGCACCCAACCCCACCACCGCACCCACCCACCCACCCACCGCACCCACCGACCCACCCACTCACCGCACCCACCCAACCACCCACCGCACCCACCCACCCCACCCACCCGCCCCCACCACCACCCCCGCACCCGCACCCGCCTACGCACCTGGCGCCCAAAGTAGTACCTCCGCGGCAGCGCCACGTCCACCAGGCTGTCGTTGTCCTCGCAGTCCACCACCAGCAGCACGAACTGCAGGTCCGGGCTGCGCAGCTTGACCTTGCCCTGGTGGGGCGGGGCGGGGCGGGGCGGCGTGTGTGGGTGTGGGTGTGTGGGTGTGGGTGTGTGTGTGTGGGGGGGTATGGGTGGATGTGTGGGTTTTGTGGGTTTGTGGGTGTGTAGATGTGAATGGAGGAAGGAGGTGCGAGTGAGGGAGGGGGGCAGGGGAGGTGAGAGGTGGAGGCGAATCGCGATGGCAGGTGGGTTGTGGTAGACGGGAGTACTTTTACCAGGCCCTTGGCACCACGTGCCACAAAGGGAGGCTGCGATGCACAGATTGGCGTGAAAGTGTGGCGCCCCCCTGCGGCCCCCCTTCCCCAACTGACCCAATGTCCCCTCACATGCTGGCCCTCTAGCCGCTAGCAACCCCCGGCAAGTCCTTCTTCCCGTATTGAGCCGTACTGCCCACATGGATGGCTTGTCCCCGCCCCCGGCTGTGCCCCCGCAACACCCTCCACGCCTGCCCAACACCCTGTAGCACATGCCGGTACCCCCGCTCTGCCGCCGACCTGCTCTCTCACCCCTACTCGCTCATCATCATGCCCACGGCCCCCCCCGCCCCCCGGCCCCCCCCGCCCCCCGGCCCCCCCCCGGACCCCCCGCACCTTGAAGGGCAGGAACTCCAGCTTTTCGATCATGTCCAACTGCTGGTCCATTGACAGCTTGGACCCAAACGTGTCGACCACCACCTTGAAGCTCTGGTCCGGCCCCGTCCAGGGCGCCTGGAGACGGGTGCGGCGGGCGGTGAGTGGGGGGTAGTTCACTCCAGAAACCAAAAGCGCGCGTGTGTGTGTGGGGGGGGGGGGGTTGTGGTTACCAGCCCAAACTAAACCAATCTAAAGGAAGCGGAGTTGAGTAATGCAATTACGGTAATACAACGAAATACTCGTTAGGTTGAAGCAGTCGAAGAAGACGTGTGGAGTGCGCCGGCGACTAGAAATGCCACCCGAGCTCGGCGGCCAGACACAGAGATGTCACGCACAGGCAGCAGGGCAAATACCACGACTTACCTGGCGACCAGGAAAGCAGCCCCGACGCCAGGTAGCACGCGCCGGGCCAGAAGCGGGACATGTGAAAAAGGGAAGCAGCAGGGTTCGAAAGGGCAAGGCACAGTGAAGGGGCCGAGGCGCGGCGGTAGAAGGAAAAAGGAAGTAGACAGCACAGACTATGCACACACGAGCTCAGGTGGCAAAAGAGGGGCGGGCAAGGAGAGGGGCGGATTAAGTGCGAAGTACCAGGGATGGGGTAGGCAATGGTGCGGGCGATGAGGGAGGTTAGCAGCGTAGGAGTGCGGCAAGCAGTGTGCGGGCCGCGTGCGGCTCCCCACAAACACTGCCAGCCCGGACGTCCCCCCGCACCAGGGGACTCCCGGGGTAATGGGGGAAGGGCGTGAGCAGGGCGGCACGGGGCGGAAGGGGCAGGGGTCGGGGGGCTGGGGAAAAAAGAAAGAGGGGTAGGTGTGGTGGAGGTGTAAAGGAAGGGGGACAGGAGGGCGGTGCGGGGGGCGGGAAGGGACAGGGACGGAACCAAGGGCGTGGCGGGACCAAGGGTGGAGGGGGGCAGGGTGGGGAAGGGCGGTGACAGGGGAAGGCATGGGTTAGGGGCGGAGCAGAGAACAGGCAAGGCAGCAGGCTACACAAGTAGGACTCACTCATCGGCAGGCGTGGCCGTATGAAGGTGGTGGCCGGGGAGGCAGTAAGAGTTATACTAAGAGGCTAGAAGCCGTCGGCATGCGGCGGCGGCGGCGGTGGGGCGCCGCCAAGGTAGGCATGCAGTCGGGCGAGCAGGTCAAGAGGGGGGGACGGGTGGGGCGGGGGCGGCGGGTGGCGCCGGGTGGCCGCGGCGGGGGGGTGGGGGAGGTAGTTCATTACACGATCGAAAGCAAAGGGCAAGGGGGCTTTGAGACAGAGGGCGGCGCGCGGGGCGTATGCGCCCCCACTTTCGGAGCCCTCCTCCCTTACATCCCTTATTCTTAGGGTGCCGGGTCGAACCTGCCTCCACACCTCTTCCCATTCTCTGCTCCCCTGCACCACTCACCCCACATCTACGGTACACCCCAACATAAAGGTTGAGGCCACACCTCCTCCGCTCCCTGGCTGGTTTAGGGTTCAGGGTCTATGGATTTTTGCTTGGGTTGGAATGAACTAACCCCTCCCCGACACACAAACACACACACACACACACATACACACACACCGTGTCGACCCTTCCTCTCCTTGTGCTTTTCTAACACACACACACACACACACACACACACACACACACACACACACACACACACACACACCGTCATGCTCTGCTCTCACCATGGCCGCCTCCGGGTACGCCCTCAGCGCCGCCTCCAGCTCCTCCCAGGTCGAGCCCTCGCCCCACACCTCGATTAGCATCTGCACAGAGGCGAGGCGCCGCGGTGACGCATCATGAATGCGACAATACATGAAGGGACAGCCCGACCAAGCAAGGGTGCCCCGCATCATGAAGGAGGTTGGTGGAGGGGGGGCGTCGGCGCGTCGTTGGCAGGGCGCGCCTTCGTGTCTAGGGAGGCAAGCGCCACCAAACCGGGCGCATTGGATGCATGGACAGCGCGGTGTTGGTGGTGTGGCGTGACAGAGGCTTGGGAGACTAAAGCAAGGTTGTGCCGATAGGGTGCAATCTTCTGTGCCTACCATTGGGCGTGCGTATCATGAAACCCTAGACCAATAGCTGTGCTGTGTCCGGCCCCCCTACACACACATACACACACGCTAGCCACTTCACCCAAGCGTAACCCTCCAAGACCCTTCTACAAACCTTTGTGAGCAAGGCCCGTTGCCCGATGCTCCTTGCGGCCTCCTCAGACGGCAGCGTCACATACCAAAACGGTGAGTGCTCCAGGTCGCCCGCTGGCATCCGCCATCGCAGCTGGTCCTGCTTGCAGCCAGCAAGCTCAGCAACGCTTTCGAACTCCGGCTTTCTAAAGTCTAAAAGTCGATGCAGGAAGTAGCACAGGTACTCTTTCCCGCTGGTGCTCGGCTGGGACTCATCGACCTCCGGTGGCGCACTGAAGGGCACCACGCGGGCCATAGTAGTATTTGATGTTAGGCGTTATTACGTATTGCCACGACTATTACTTAGTCAAACGCTCTGAGTGCCGGCGGCGACCTTCCGTTGAACAGTTTTACACTGCCTCAGGCGCCTTTGGAGGAATCGGACATGGAAATTACATGAGCAATTATGATAGTAACAGTGCAGCTGCAAAAAAGCGTTTACATTGTGCGCTGCCTTTCCCGCCGTGTGGCACTAACCCCAGGACGGCCCCAGCAGCTATGGCAGTGGTCGGACTTCGGGGGGAGATGTAAACCAGCTGGAAGCTCCCATAGCCTTGCTCTCGATATTTATGCGTGAATCTTCGCATGGCACAACAAACAGGAACCCCCGCTCAGGTGGGGCTGTCAGTTGCGCAACACTCTAGAACATCCTACCCTGCTACTCGATGCTCACACTTGGATAAACAAGTTTGCGCGCAACAAGCATGAGAGCCGTGCTGCTCGACCGCTTCCCACGTCCCCCTCGCTCGCCGCGCCACAGCCCACATCCGGCTGATGGTCCCCAGGTCGGATGCACGCATGGTCTGGGGTCACGTTCACTGGGTCACATTCTAGGGCCAGGCCACGATCGACACCTGGTCGGGGTGGCCTGTTCATTGCGGCGCGGCTCGATCGCTGCACGCTATCTAGAAACACAACTCAGCCACCTCGGGCAATGGAGCCTGGTAAGGCGCATTGGGGCGCTCCTGGGAACCGGGGCGGGAGCGCGCGCGCTCGTGCGGTCTGGTCAGGTCCCCCCCCCCCCCGGGTCCGAGCTCAACCTTTTTAGGTCACCGGTCGCCGGGTCGCCTGAACCTGCTCGATTTTTGTCCAAATTCCGCACTCACTTATCAATACTCTGGAAACATATATGCAAGCTCTCATCGCCAAACTTGCGGCCACATCGCGCCATTTCGCTTCTGCGACGCCTCTGCTAGACGGCTCTAGCCCCAAAGCGCTAGCTCAAATTTGAATCATTCTTGAAAGCATAAGCTACGCAAGTTTTCGGATCTTCGAACCTTTCCAGCGCCCCTTCTGCGCCCTGCTAACAGCGGCCTGCTGGCTTTGCTCACTCCTAAGCGGCATATGAAAGCCGCCGTGACATGAGCATGGGAAGCCGGAGCACGGACCGCCACTCCGGAGAAGCGCGGACAGCGGGGCAGACCCAGTTGTTGGGGTGCCTGGGCGATCGCGTGGCGCAAGAGCAGCACCGTCGGTGAGTGTTGGGCGGGCGGGGGGGTTTCAGTAGGAGCTAGCTGGGGAAGGTGTACCGAGAAGAAACGCGCTTAGGAAATAAATTTGCAATATGGGGCTGAAATCGCACAGCACTTGACAAGCAGGTTTTCACGGTCCACATGCGGGCTCATCCTCGAGTCCGCACCTCCAATCCGCACCTCCACTCCTCATCCTTCAGGTCCGCACCTCCAGGTCACTCCAGCCCAAACAATGACCGCTTGCTCACTCAGCAGCCGCGCGCTGCACACGGCTAAACTCAACCCGTGCCAGCTGGTTCTCCACCTTAGAGGCTATGTTGGGTGTACAACTGCAAATCTTTCTTCTCCTTGTACTTCATCATTGCGGCAGCTAGCATGCCCTGCCCTGTGAACAGGTTTCCAGACGTATTGAACTTAAGGTGCAGGCATTCAGAAAGACGAATGCTTGCACCTCATGCTTCGTGCTGCCGCCTGGTACCTGGACGCTTGCGCCCTGGTTAGGTTAGGTTTGTACTGGTAGGGTGTACTGTTCGCCTTTAAACTGTGCGGCAAATCCCGCTCTTGGAATTGTGGCAGCGATGCATCGGCGGGGCTCTGGCGGGTTACGCTTGGCTAGGATTCGCTGTGCGCGAGTCATACGGACATGTTGCGGGAGGGTTTGCAGCAGCTGCCGACGGCCCTTGTTTGCTTGCACACTCGGGTTGTCCCCTCTGTAACTCGCAACCACAACGCCGCCATCCCATCTGCAACGAGTACTGGCCGTTAAGCCTGGCCGTTTGTGTCCTGATTTTTGGGGTCGTTGCAGGCCTTGCCAGTCTTGGGTAATCCCTTCGCGTGGTTGGGACGAGGTCCCCCCCCGTCCATACTTCCTGTCGCCGGGCCTGGGGGCGTATGCTGGTTGTATTGCCCGCCTGACACTGCTGCCCTCTCCGCCCCGTCTCCGTAATGGTGTGTGGCCCTGCATTGCCTTGCTTCCTCTTGCTTTGGGTGGTGGCTTCGTAGGTTGCCCGTAGGGCCGTGGGTTTTCATGGCACCCGTATGAGCTGTGGGGTTATCGGCACCCCGGACGAATGAGCGAACCCGTTTTGATGCTGCCGCTTGATCTCTGTCTGCTGGGCTGTTGCTTGGTAGGTTGCGGGTCGGCGTTGGTGCCTTGGATGGTGATTCGTGCACAGACTTGGACTTTTAGCCTAAGCGGTGCATTCATGGGCCGCGCGCATCGTGATGCTGTGTTAGGAGTGGCTTTGGCCGGCTTTTGCCTTGCTTCGACACGCCTGCGCAGGGGTCGGCAGCCGAGCAGGGGTGGCGGTTGGCTGCGCTCTTCGGGGCGGTGGTTCCCCTGTGCCACGACAGTGGTTACACTGTCCCCTTCTTGTAATAATCCGCAATCATAACGAAATTCCACCCTCGAGCAAGGCAGACAGCATCTCGCGCTGCTTAACGTAAAATTGATAAATTTATTGCGATCCTCAACAGAGCTTTCTCCTTCTCTACCGCCTTCTTGCCGGCTCTAGATGTCGTGGACTGATGTCTACCCATGAGTGCATAAGCCGCGACTAAGATAGAGGCCGCTAGCACCAGTGAGACAAGCGCATATATTTTTTTCGGGAACGTGGCCGCAGGCCCTACCTGCGGGCCCGCCGCCATGAGGCCTTGGGGGCGATTTCTGTAAGTAAAGGACCCGGCGTCGGCGACTATTTTGGATTTCGGGGAGTACCCGGCGGACCCGGCGCCCATGCCGACCTCTGAGCCCCATATTTAGAGCACCAGCAATACTCCTGGCCGACATACACGTTATACAGACTACTTGACTTGACTAGATACTTCTCGAGTCCCGCGAGAGTCAAGTGGCCGCAAGCTCGCTCGGCTTCTTCAGGCTTCTTCTTGGTCTACGGGGACTCGCGTCTCCATCCTGGCAGGGCAAGTATGTCTGTCAGCTATCGCACTTTGCTCTGGAGCCGACAAGCGGCCCAAGCGGCCCACGCGTGGTCCATTGTGCTTGCTTGGTAGGCTGTTTTGGTGGTCCGCCGGCCGGCCGTTCGCTGGCTGAGTAGGTATAATGTGGTTCTAATGAACCCTTGGTTCTAATTGTTGCATTGCAGGAGCTCGGCGTGGGGCGGCTCAGGGACGGCGGAACTTGGCCTCGAAACGCAAAGATTCTTGGGCGCTTCCTGGGACTCCCTTGATAACCGCCGCAAGGTACGCCAACAATGTTGTCTATGAATAGGCATTACTTTGGCCTAGTGTTTTCCTGGAGTGAGCTGCGACAGTAATGTAGCGTACGCGTATTCATCCTCGCTGTCGCTTTGTGCGGGCAGGATGCTTGCGATTGTGTTGATTTCACAGCACCATGATGATTCGGTAGGCGCGCGCCTGCGTGTCTGGAAGGGGCGCGTTGGTGACCGTGTCATGTTGATGCGCCTTCGCTCGGACGGCGCGCGGATGCCGTGGCCTGAGACTTCTTGCTGTCCCCATTTCCGCCCCCCCCCCCCGCCCCCAACACACACACACACCACTTCTTTGACAGACATGACCCCTCAGGTGAAGCTCCAGCGTTCCTGAGAAGCTCTGCCCGC
>JAEHOD010000321.1:0-23650 GCA_016834595.1 Chlamydomonas schloesseri | reverse complement strand
TACCAAGTGTGCACGATGGCACGTCATTCGGTGTTTTCGACTTAATATTATCTTTGATTTGATGAAAGGATGGACAGGGGAGGCGAGTGAAGATTGTGGGATCAACTTAGTGTCTTGCTTGTCCTGTCGATAGATGACAACAGTAGGTAGCGACCCGCGCAGTGTCAGTTAGGTTACTCATTGGTGTTAAAAGCCGCGACCAACGCGGCTACGACTCATCCCCCACACCCCACCCCACCCACGTGTGGTTGCAACGTGGACGTGGACAACTGCGTACGCCGGGTTGACTCAAGTAAGGAGGGGGGGTTGTAGTGATGAGATGAAACGAACGAAAGCGTAGGTGGAAGGCCGTAGTAGGTGGGCGGTGGAGCGTCCGTGAGGAGAGATGAGGATGAGTCTGAGGGCAGCTGAACCAGGGGTGCGCATCCCTGCGCTAAAAACTGTTACTAGGGTGGCTGACTGACTACGGGGCGTTTAAAACTGGTAACCGCCCGGGACACACCTCTGATGCTGCGTACGGTGAACTGCTGGTTGGTTTTGAGGCCATACAGCGTTTGTGGCGTAGCGCGCAATCATTGCATCAAATGCGTTTTGCGTCAATGTCGTCCTTGTGGTAAGCGTTGTGTTGTGAGTCGGGGTTGAGCGCCACGACTGATTACAGCTGAACGCAGGGCCGGGGCACGCAGCAGATCACCGCACAGGCAATTGGTTTGGTTGTGAGTCGGGGTTGAGCGCCCACGACTGGTTCAGCTGAGTGCAGGGCTCGGGGCACGCAGCAGCACACCGCACAGGCAGTTGGTTTGGTTGTGAGTCGGGGTGAGCGCCACGACTGGTTACAGCTGAGCGCAGGGCCGGGGCACGCAGCAGATCACCGCACAGGCATTGGTTTGGTTGTGAGTGGTTGGTTGAGCGCCACGACTGGTTACAGCTGAGTGCAGGCCGGGGCACGCAGCAGATCACCGCCCAGGCAGTTGGTTTGGTTGTGAGTCGGGGTTTGAAGCGCCACGACTGGTTACAGCTGAGTGCAGGGCCGGGGCAACGCAGCAGCATCACCGCCAGGCAGTTGGTTTTGGTTGTGAGTCGGGGTTGAGCGCCACGACTGCGTTCAGCTGAGTCGCAGGGCCGGGGCACGCAGCAGCACACCGCACAGGCAATTGGTTTGGTTGTGAGTCGGGGTTGAGCGCCACGACTGGTACAGCTGAGTGCAGGGCCGGGGCACGCAGCAGCACACCGCACAGGCAGTTGGTTTGGTTGTGAGTCGGGGTTGAGCGCCCACGACTGGTTACAGCTGAGTGCAGGGCCGGGGCACGCAGCAGATCACCGCACAGGCAATTGGTTTGGTTGTGAGTCGGGGTTGAGCGCCACGACTGGTTACAAGCTGAGTGCAGGGCCGGGGCACGCAGCAGCACACCGCACAGGCAGTTGGTTTGGTTGTGAGTCGGGGGTTGAGCGCCACGACTGGTTACAGCTGAGCGCAGGGCCGGGGCACGCAGCAGCACACCGCACAGGCAATTGGTTTGGTTGTGAGTCGGGGTTGAGCGCCACGACTGGTTACAGCTGAGTGCAGGGCCGGGGCACGCAGCAGATCACCGCACAGGCAGTTGGTTTGGTTGTGAGTCGGGGTTGAGCGCCACGACTGGTTACAGCTGAGTGCAGGGCCGGGGCACGCAGCAGCACACCGCACAGGCAGTTGGTTTGGTTGTGAGTCGGGGTTGGAGCGCCACGACTGGTTACAGCTGAGCGCAGGGCCGGGGCACGCAGCAGCACACCGCACAGGCAATTGGTTTGGTTGTGAGTCGGGGTTGAGCGCCACGACTGGTTACAGCTGAGTGCAGGGCCGGGGCACGCAGCAGCACACCGCACAGGCAGTTGGTTTGGTTGTGAGTCGGGGTTGAGCGCCACGACTGGTTACAGCTGAGCGCAGGGCCGGGGCACGCAGCAGATCACCGCACAGGCAGTTGGTTGGTTGTGAGTCGGGTTGAGCGCCACGACTGGTTACAGCTGAGTGCAGGGCCGGGGCACGCAGCAGCACACCGCACAGGCAGTTGGTTTGGTTGTGAGTCGGGGTTGAGCGCCACGACTGGTTACAGCTGAGTGCAGGGCCGGGGCACGCAGCAGATCACCGCACAGGCAATTGGTTTGGTTGTGAGTCGGGGTTGAGCGCCACGACTGGTTACAGCTGAGTGCAGGGGCCGGGGCACGCAGCAGCACACCGCACAGGCAGTTGGTTTGGTTGTGAGTCGGGGGTTGAGCGCCACGACTGGTTACAGCTGAGCGCAGGGCCGGGGCACGCAGCAGCACACCGCACAGGCAATTGGTTTGGTTGTGAGTCGGGGTTGAGCGCCACGACTGGTTACAGCTGAGTGCAGGGGCCAGGGGCACGCAGCAGACACCGCACAGGCAGTTGGTTTGGTTGTGAGTCGGGGTTGAGCGCCACGACTGGTTACAGCTGAGTGCAGGGCCGGGGCACGCAGCAGCACACCGCACAGGCAGTTGGTTTGGTTGTGAGTCGGGGTTGAGCGCCACGACTGGTTACAGCTGAGCGCAGGGCCGGGGCACGCAGCAGCACACCGCACAGGCAATTGGTTTGGTTGTGAGTCGGGGTTGAGCGCCACGACTGGTTACAGCTGAGTGCAGGGCCGGGGCAACGCAGCAGCACACCGCACAGGCAGTTGGTTTGGTTGTGAGTCGGGGTTGAGCGCCACGACTGGTTACAGCTGAGTGCAGGGCCGGGGCACGCAGCAGATCACCGCACAGGCAATTGGTTTGGTTGTGAGTCGGGGTTGAGCGCCACGACTGGTTACAGCTGAGTGCAGGGCCGGGGCACGCAGCAGCACACCGCACAGGCAGTTGGTTTGGTTGTGAGTCGGGGGTGAGCGCCACGACTGGTTACAGCTGAGCGCAGGGCCGGGGCACGCAGCAGCACACCGCACAGGCAATTGGTTTGGTTGTGAGTCGGGGTTGAGCGCCACGACTGGTTACAGCTGAGTGCAGGGCCGGGGCACGCAGCAGATCACCGCACAGGCAGTTGGTTTGGTTGTGAGTCGGGGTTGAGCGCCACGACTGGTTACAGCTGAGTGCAGGGCCGGGGCACGCAGCAGCACACCGCACAGGCAGTTGGTTTGGTTGTGAGTCGGGGTTGAGCGCCACGACTGGTTACAGCTGAGCGCAGGGCCGGGGCACGCAGCAGCACACCGCACAGGCAATTGGTTTGGTTGTGAGTCGGGGTTGAGCGCCACGACTGGTTACAGCTGAGTGCAGGGCCGGGGCACGCAGCAGCACACCGCACAGGCAGTTGGTTTGGTTGTGAGTCGGGGTTGAGCGCCACGACTGGTTACAGCTGAGTGCAGGGCCGGGGCACGCAGCAGATCACCGCACAGGCAATTGGTTTGGTTGTGAGTCGGGGTTGAGCGCCACGACTGCTTACAGCTGAGTGCAGGGCCGGGGCACGCAGCAGCACACCGCACAGGCAGTTGGTTTGGTTGTGAGTCGGGGTTGAGCGCCACGACTGGTTACAGCTGAGCGCAGGGCCGGGGCACGCAGCAGATCACCGCACAGGCAGTTGGTTTGGTTGTGAGTCGGGGTTGAGCACCACGACTGCTTACAGCTGAACGCAGGGCCGGGGCACGCAGCAGATCACCGCACAGGCAGTTGGTTTGGTTGTGAGTCGGGGTTGAGCGCCACGACTGGTTACAGCTGAGTGCAGGGCCGGGGCACGCAGCAGCACACCGCACAGGCAGTTGGTTTGGTTGTGAGTCGGGGTTGAGCGCCACGACTGGTTACAGCTGAGCGCAGGGCCGGGGCACGCAGCAGCACACCGCACAGGCAATTGGTTTGGTTGTGAGTCGGGGTTGAGCGCCACGACTGGTTACAGCTGAGTGCAGGGCCGGGGCACGCAGCAGCACACCGCACAGGCAGTTGGTTTGGTTGTGAGTCGGGGTTGAGCGCCACGACTGGTTACAGCTGAGCGCAGGGCCGGGGCACGCAGCAGCACACCGCACAGGCAATTGGTTTGGTTGTGAGTCGGGGTTGAGCGCCACGACTGGTTACAGCTGAGTGCAGGGCCGGGGCACGCAGCAGCACACCGCACAGGCAGTTGGTTTGGTTGTGAGTCGGGGTTGAGCGCCACGACTGGTTACAGCTGAGTGCAGGGCCGGGGCACGCAGCAGATCACCGCACAGGCAATTGGTTTGGTTGTGAGTCGGGGTTGAGCGCCACGACTGGTTACAGCTGAGTGCAGGGCCGGGGCACGCAGCAGCACACCGCACAGGCAGTTGGTTTGGTTTGTGAGTCGGGGTTGAGCGCCACGACTGGTTACAGCTGAGCGCAGGGCCGGGGCACGCAGCAGCACACCGCACAGGGCAATTGGTTGGTTGTGAGTCGGGGTTGAGCGCCACGACTGGTTACAGCTGAGTGCAGGGCCGGGGCACGCAGCAGATCACCGCACAGGCAGTTGGTTTGGTTGTGAGTCGGGGTTGAGCGCCACGACTGGTTACAGCTGAGTGCAGGGCCGGGGCACGCAGCAGCACACCGCACAGGCAGTTGGTTTGGTTGTGAGTCGGGGTTGAGCGCCACGACTGGTTACAGCTGAGCGCAGGGCCGGGGCACGCAGCAGCAGCACACGCACAGGCAATTGGTTTGGTTGTGAGTCGGGGTTGAGCGCCACGACTGGTTACAGCTGAGTGCAGGGCCGGGGCACGCGCAGCACACCGCACGGCAGTTGGTTTGGTTGGAGTCGGGGTGAGCGCCACGACTGGTTACAGCTGAGTGCAGGCCGGGGCACGCAGGCAGCACACCGCACAGCAGTTTGGTTTGGTTGTGGAGTCGGGGGTTGAGCGCCACGACTGGTTACAGCTGAGCGCAGGGCCGGGGGCACGCAGCAGCACACCGCACAGGCAAATTGGTTTGGTTGTGAGTCGGGGTTGAGCGCCACGACTGGTTACAGCTGAGTGCAGGGCCGGGGGCACGCAGCAGATCACCGCACAGGCAGTTGGTTTGGGTTGTGAGTCGGGGTTGAGCGCCACGACTGGTTACAGCTGAGTGCAGGGCCGGGGCACGCGCAGCACACCGCACAGGCAGTTGGTTTTGGTTGTGAGTCGGGGTTGAGCGCCACGACTGGTTTACAGCTGAGCGCAGGGCCGGGGCACGCAGCAGCACACCGCACAGGCAATTGGTTTGGTTGTGAGTCGGGGTTGAGCGCCACGACTGGTTACAGCTGAGTGCAGGGCCGGGGCACGCAGCAGCACACCGCACAGGCAGTTGGTTTGGTTGTGAGTCGGGGTTGAGCGCCACGACTGGTTACAGCTGAGTGCAGGGCCGGGGCACGCAGCAGATCACCGCACAGGCAATTGGTTTGGGTTGTGAGTCGGGGTTGAGCGCCACGACTGCTTACAGCTGAGTGCAGGGCCGGGGCACGCAGCAGCACACCGCACAGGCAGTTGGTTTGGTTGTGAGTCGGGGTTGAGCGCCACGACTGGTTACAGCTGAGCGCAGGGCCGGGGCACGCAGCAGATCACCGCACAGGCAGTTGGTTTGGTTGTGAGTCGGGGTTGAGCAGCCACGACTGTTACAGCTGAACGCAGGGCCGGGGCACGCAGCAGATCACCGCACAGGCAGTTGGTTTGGTTGTGAGTCGGGGTTGAGCGCCACGACTGGTTACAGCTGAGTGCAGGGCCGGGGCACGCAGCAGCACACCGCACAGGCAGTTGGTTTGGTTGTGAGTCGGGGTTGAGCGCCACGACTGGTTACAGCTGAGCGCAGGGCCGGGGCACGCAGCAGCACACCGCACAGGCAATTGGTTTGGTTGTGAGTCGGGGTTGAGCGCCACGACTGGTTACAGCTGAGTGCAGGGCCGGGGCACGCAGCAGCACACCGCACAGGCAGTTGGTTTGGTTGTGAGTCGGGGTTGAGCGCCACGACTGGTTACAGCTGAGCGCAGGGCCGGGGCACGCAGCAGATCACCGCACAGGCAATTGGTTTGGTTGTGAGTCGGGGTTGAGCGCCACGACTGGTTACAGCTGAGTGCAGGGCCGGGGCACGCAGCAGATCACCGCACAGGCAATTGGTTTGGTTGTGAGTCGGGGTTGAGCGCCACGACTGGTTACAGCTGAGTGCAGGGCCGGGGCACGCAGCAGCACACCGCACAGGCAGTTGGTTTGGTTGTGAGTCGGGGTTGAGCGCCACGACTGGTTACAGCTGAGTGCAGGGCCGGGGCACGCAGCAGATCACCGCACAGGCAGTTGGTTTGGTTGTGAGTCGGGGTTGAGCGCCACGACTGGTTACAGCTGAACGCAGGGCCGGGGCACGCAGCAGATCACCGCACAGGCAGTTGGTTTGGTTGTGAGTCGGGGTTGAGCACCACGACTGCTTACAGCTGAACGCAGGGCCGGCACGCAGCAGATCACCGCACAGGCAATTGGTTTGGTTGTGAGTCGGGGTTGAGCCCCCACGACTGGTTACAGCTGAGCGCAGGGCCGGGGCACGCAGCAGCACACCGCACAGGCAATTGGTTTGGTTGTGCGTCGGGGTTGAGCGCCACGACTGGTTACAGCTGAGTGCAGGGCAGGGGCACGCAGCAGCACACCGCACAGGCAGTTGGTTTGGTTGTGAGTCGGGGTTGAGCGCCACGACTGGTTACAGCTGAGCGCAGGGCCGGGGCACGCAGCAGATCACCGCACAGGCAGTTGGTTTGGTTGTGAGTCGGGGTTGAGCACCACGACTGCTTACAGCTGAACGCAGGGCCGGGGCACGCAGCAGATCACCGCACAGGCAGTTGGTTTGGTTGTGAGTCGGGGTTGAGCGCCACGACTGGTTACAGCGGAGTGCAGGGCCGGGGGCACGCAGCAGCTCACCGCACAGGCAGTTGGTTTGGTTGTGAGTCGGGGTTGAGCGCCACGACTGGTTACAGCTGAGCGCAGGGCCGGGGCACGCAGCAGCACACCGCACAGGCAATTGGTTTGGTTGTGAGTCGGGGTTGAGCGCCACGACTGGTTACAGCTGAGTGCAGGGCCGGGGCACGCAGCAGCACACCGCACAGGCAGTTGGTTTGGTTGTGAGTCGGGGTTGAGCGCCACGACTGGTTACAGCTGAGTGCAGGGCCGGGGCACGCAGCAGATCACCGCACAGGCAATTGGTTTGGTTGTGAGTCGGGGGTTGAGCGCCACGACTGGTTACAGCTGAGTGCAGGGCCGGGGCACGCAGCAGCCACCGCACAGGCAGTTGGTTTGGTTGTGAGTCGGGGTTGAGCGCCACGACTGGTTACAGCTGAGCGCAGGGCCGGGGCACGCAGCAGATCACCGCACAGGCAATTGGTTTGGTTGTGAGTCGGGGTTGAGCGCCACGACTGGTTACAGCTGAGTGCAGGGCCGGGGCACGCAGCAGATCACCGCACAGGCAGTTGGTTGGGTTGTGAGTCGGGTTTGAGCGCCACGACTGGTTACAGCTGAGTGGCAGGGCCGGGGCACGCAGCAGCACACCGCACAGGCAGTTGGTTTGGTTGTGAGTCGGGGTTGAGCGCCACGACTGGTTACAGCTGAGCGCAGGGCCGGGGCACGCAGCAGCAGCACCGCACAGGCAATTGGTTTGGTTGTGAGTCGGGGTTGAGCGCCACGACCTGGTTACAGCTGAGTGCAGGGCCGGGGCACGCAGCAGCACACCGCACAGGCAGTTGGGTTTGGTTTGAGTCGGGGTTGAGCGCCACGACTGGCTTACAGCTGAGCGCAGGGCCGGGGCACGCAGCAGATCAACCGCACAGGCAATTGGTTTGGTGTGAGTCGGGGTTTGAGCGCCACGACTGGATTACAGCTGAGTGGCAGGCCGGGGCACGCAGCAGATCACACGCACAGGCAGTTGGTTTGGTTGTGAGTCGGGGTTGAGCGCCACGACTGGTTACAGCTGAGCGCAGGGCCGGGGCACGCAGCAGCACACCGCACAGCAGTTGGTTTGGTTGTGAGTCGGGTTTGAGCGCCACGACTGGTTACAGCTGAGCTGCAGGGGCCGGGGCACGCAGCAGATCACCGCACAGGCAATTGGTTTGGTTTGTGAGTCGGGGTTGAGCGCCACGACTGGTTACAGCTGAGCGCAAGGGCCGGGGCACGCAGCAGCAACACCGCACAGGCAGTTGTTTGGTTGTGAGTCGGGTTGAGCGCCACGAGCTGGTTACAGCTGAGTCGCAGGGCAGGGGCACGCAGGCAAGCAATCACCGGCACAGGCATTTGGTTTGGTTGTGAGTCGAGGGTTGAGGCGCCACGACTGGTTACAGCTGAGTGCAGGGCCGGGGCACGCAGCATATCACACCGCACAGGCAAGTTGGTTTGGTTGTGAGTCTGGGTTGAGCGCCACGACTGGTTAACAGCTGAGTGCAGGGCCGGGGCCCGCAGCAGCATCACCTGCACAGGCAGTTGGTTTGGTTGTGAGTCGGGGTTGAGCGCCACTACTGGTTTACAGCTGAAGCGGCAGGGCCGGGGCACGCAGCAGTCACCGCACAGGCAATTGGGTTGGTTGTGAGTCCGGGGTTGAGCACCACGACTGCTAGTACAGCTGAACGCAGGGCCGTGGCAACGCAGCCAGATCACCGCACAGGCAATTGGTTGGAGTTGTTGAGTCGGGGTTCAGGCGCCACGACTGGTTACAGCTGAGTGCAGGGCCCGGGGCACGCAGCAGCACACCGCACAGGCAGTTGGTTTGGTTGTGCAGTCGGGGTTGAGCGCCACGACTGGTTACAGCTGAAGTGCAGGGCAGGGGCACGCAGCAGCACACCGCACAGGCAGTTGGGTTTGGTTGTGAGTCGGGGTTGAGCGCCACGACTGGTTACAGCTTAGCGCAGGGCCGGGGCAACGCAGTCAGAGTCACCGCACAGGCAGTTGGTTTGGTTGTGAGTCGGGGTTGAGCACCACGACTGCTTACAGGCTGAACGCAGGGCCGGGGCACGCAGCAGATCACCGCACAGGCAGTTGGTTTGGTTGTGAGTCGGGGTTGAGCGCCACGACTGGTTACAGCTGAAGTGCAGGGCCGGGGCACGCAGCAGCACACCGCACAGGGCAGTTGGTTGGGTTGTGAGTCGGGGTTGAGCACCACGACTGGTTACAAGCTGAGCGCAGGGCCGGGGCACGCAGCAGCACACCGCACAGGCAATTGGTTTGGTTGTGAGTCGGGGTTGAGGCCACGACTGGTTACAGCTGAGTGCAGGGCCGGGGCACGCAGCAGATCACCGCACAGGCAGTTGGTTTGGGTTGTGAGTCGGGGTTGAGCGCCACGACTGGTGACAGCTGAGCGCAGGCCGGGCACGCAGCAGATCACCGCACAGGCAATTGGGTTTGGGTTGTGAGTCGGGGGTTGAGCGCCACGACTGTTTACAGCTGAGTGCAGGGCCGGGGGCACGCAGCAGATCACCGCACAGGCAAGTTGGTTTGGTTGTGAGTCGGGGTTGAGCGCCACGAACTGGTTACAGCTGAGTGCAGGGCCGGGGCACGCAGCAGCATCACCGCACAGGCATTGGTTTGGTTGTGAGTCGGGGTTGAGCGCCACGACTGGTTACAGCTGAAGCGCAGGGCCGGGCACGCAGCAGAGCTCACCGCACAGGCAATTGGTTTGGTTGTGAGTCGGGTTGAGCGCCACGACTGGTTTACAGCTGAGTGCAGGGCCGGGGCACGCAGCAGATCACCGCACAGGCATTGGTTTGGTTGTGAGTCGGGGTTGAGCGCCACGACTGGTTACAGCTGAGTGCAGGGGCCGGGGCACGCAGCAGATCACCGCACAGGCAATTGGTTGGTTGTGAGTCGGGGTTGAGCGCCACGACTGGTTACAGCTGAGTGCAGGGCCGGGGCACGCAGCAGCTCACCGCACAGGCAATTGGTTTGGTTGTGAGTCGGGGTTGAGCGCCACGACTGGTTACAGCTGAGTGCAGGGCCGGGGCACGCAGCAGCTCACCGCACAGGCAATTGGTTTGGTTGTGAGTCGGGGTTGAGCGCCACGACTGGTTACAGCTGAGTGCAGGGCCGGGGCACGCAGCAGCTCACCGCACAGGCAATTGGTTTGGTTGTGAGTCGGGGTTGAGCGCCACGACTGGTTACAGCTGAGTGCAGGGCCGGGGCACGCAGCAGCTCACCGCACAGGCAATTGGTTTGGTTGTGAGTCGGGGTTGAGCGCCACGACTGGTTACAGCTGAGTGCAGGGCCGGGGCACGCAGCAGCTCACCGCACAGGCAATTGGTTTGGTTGTGAGTCGGGGTTGAGCGCCACGACTGGTTACAGCTGAGTGCAGGGCCGGGGCACGCAGCAGCTCACCGCACAGGCAATTGGTTTGGTTGTGAGTCGGGGTTGAGCGCCACGACTGGTTACAGCTGAGTGCAGGGCCGGGGCACGCAGCAGCTCACCGCACAGGCAATTGGTTTGGTTGTGAGTCGGGGTTGAGCGCCACGACTGGTTACAGCTGAGTGCAGGGCCGGGGCACGCAGCAGCTCACCGCACAGGCAATTGGTTTGGTTGTGAGTCGGGGTTGAGCGCCACGACTGGTTACAGCTGAGTGCAGGGCCGGGGCACGCAGCAGCTCACCGCACAGGCAATTGGTTTGGTTGTGAGTCGGGGTTGAGCGCCACGACTGGTTACAGCTGAGTGCAGGGCCGGGGCACGCAGCAGCTCACCGCACAGGCAATTGGTTTGGTTGTGAGTCGGGGTTGAGCGCCACGACTGGTTACAGCTGAGTGCAGGGCCGGGGCACGCAGCAGCTCACCGCACAGGCAATTGGTTTGGTTGTGAGTCGGGGTTGAGCGCCACGACTGGTTACAGCTGAGTGCAGGGCCGGGGCACGCAGCAGCTCACCGCACAGGCAATTGGTTTGGTTGTGAGTCGGGGTTGAGCGCCACGACTGGTTACAGCTGAGTGCAGGGCCGGGGCACGCAGCAGCTCACCGCACAGGCAATTGGTTTGGTTGTGAGTCGGGGTTGAGCGCCACGACTGGTTACAGCTGAGTGCAGGGCCGGGGCACGCAGCAGCTCACCGCACAGGCAATTGGTTTGGTTGTGAGTCGGGGTTGAGCGCCACGACTGGTTACAGCTGAGTGCAGGGCCGGGGCACGCAGCAGCTCACCGCACAGGCAATTGGTTTGGTTGTGAGTCGGGGTTGAGCGCCACGACTGGTTACAGCTGAGTGCAGGGCCGGGGCACGCAGCAGCTCACCGCACAGGCAATTGGTTTGGTTGTGAGTCGGGGTTGAGCGCCACGACTGGTTACAGCTGAGTGCAGGGCCGGGGCACGCAGCAGCTCACCGCACAGGCAATTGGTTTGGTTGTGAGTCGGGGTTGAGCGCCACGACTGGTTACAGCTGAGTGCAGGGCCGGGGCACGCAGCAGCTCACCGCACAGGCAATTGGTTTGGTTGTGAGTCGGGGTTGAGCGCCACGACTGGTTACAGCTGAGTGCAGGGCCGGGGCACGCAGCAGCTCACCGCACAGGCAATTGGTTTGGTTGTGAGTCGGGGTTGAGCGCCACGACTGGTTACAGCTGAGTGCAGGGCCGGGGCACGCAGCAGCTCACCGCACAGGCAATTGGTTTGGTTGTGAGTCGGGGTTGAGCGCCACGACTGGTTACAGCTGAGTGCAGGGCCGGGGCACGCAGCAGCTCACCGCACAGGCAATTGGTTTGGTTGTGAGTCGGGGTTGAGCGCCACGACTGGTTACAGCTGAGTGCAGGGCCGGGGCACGCAGCAGCTCACCGCACAGGCAATTGGTTTGGTTGTGAGTCGGGGTTGAGCGCCACGACTGGTTACAGCTGAGTGCAGGGCCGGGGCACGCAGCAGCTCACCGCACAGGCAATTGGTTTGGTTGTGAGTCGGGGTTGAGCGCCACGACTGGTTACAGCTGAGTGCAGGGCCGGGGCACGCAGCAGCTCACCGCACAGGCAATTGGTTTGGTTGTGAGTCGGGGTTGAGCGCCACGACTGGTTACAGCTGAGTGCAGGGCCGGGGCACGCAGCAGCTCACCGCACAGGCAATTGGTTTGGTTGTGAGTCGGGGTTGAGCGCCACGACTGGTTACAGCTGAGTGCAGGGCCGGGGCACGCAGCAGCTCACCGCACAGGCAATTGGTTTGGTTGTGAGTCGGGGTTGAGCGCCACGACTGGTTACAGCTGAGTGCAGGGCCGGGGCACGCAGCAGCTCACCGCACAGGCAATTGGTTTGGTTGTGAGTCGGGGTTGAGCGCCACGACTGGTTACAGCTGAGTGCAGGGCCGGGGCACGCAGCAGCTCACCGCACAGGCAATTGGTTTGGTTGTGAGTCGGGGTTGAGCGCCACGACTGGTTACAGCTGAGTGCAGGGCCGGGGCACGCAGCAGCTCACCGCACAGGCAATTGGTTTGGTTGTGAGTCGGGGTTGAGCGCCACGACTGGTTACAGCTGAGTGCAGGGCCGGGGCACGCAGCAGCTCACCGCACAGGCAATTGGTTTGGTTGTGAGTCGGGGTTGAGCGCCACGACTGGTTACAGCTGAGTGCAGGGCCGGGGCACGCAGCAGCTCACCGCACAGGCAATTGGTTTGGTTGTGAGTCGGGGTTGAGCGCCACGACTGGTTACAGCTGAGTGCAGGGCCGGGGCACGCAGCAGCTCACCGCACAGGCAATTGGTTTGGTTGTGAGTCGGGGTTGAGCGCCACGACTGGTTACAGCTGAGTGCAGGGCCGGGGCACGCAGCAGCTCACCGCACAGGCAATTGGTTTGGTTGTGAGTCGGGGTTGAGCGCCACGACTGGTTACAGCTGAGTGCAGGGCCGGGGCACGCAGCAGCTCACCGCACAGGCAATTGGTTTGGTTGTGAGTCGGGGTTGAGCGCCACGACTGGTTACAGCTGAGTGCAGGGCCGGGGCACGCAGCAGCTCACCGCACAGGCAATTGGTTTGGTTGTGAGTCGGGGTTGAGCGCCACGACTGGTTACAGCTGAGTGCAGGGCCGGGGCACGCAGCAGCTCACCGCACAGGCAATTGGTTTGGTTGTGAGTCGGGGTTGAGCGCCACGACTGGTTACAGCTGAGTGCAGGGCCG
This sequence comes from Chlamydomonas schloesseri, assembly GCA_016834595.1. Classification (NCBI taxonomy): domain Eukaryota; kingdom Viridiplantae; phylum Chlorophyta; class Chlorophyceae; order Chlamydomonadales; family Chlamydomonadaceae; genus Chlamydomonas; species Chlamydomonas schloesseri. The sequence goes on along the minus strand of JAEHOD010000321.1, from coordinate 10,626 downwards.
GGGCACGCAGCAGCTCACCGCACAGGCAATTGGTTTGGTTGTGAGTCGGGGTTGAGCGCCACGACTGGTTACAGCTGAGTGCAGGGCCGGGGCACGCAGCAGCTCACCGCACAGGCAATTGGTTTGGTTGTGAGTCGGGGTTGAGCGCCACGACTGGTTACAGCTGAGTGCAGGGCCGGGGCACGCAGCAGCTCACCGCACAGGCAATTGGTTTGGTTGTGAGTCGGGGTTGAGCGCCACGACTGGTTACAGCTGAGTGCAGGGCCGGGGCACGCAGCAGCTCACCGCACAGGCAATTGGTTTGGTTGTGAGTCGGGGTTGAGCGCCACGACTGGTTACAGCTGAGTGCAGGGCCGGGGCACGCAGCAGCTCACCGCACAGGCAATTGGTTTGGTTGTGAGTCGGGGTTGAGCGCCACGACTGGTTACAGCTGAGTGCAGGGCCGGGGCACGCAGCAGCTCACCGCACAGGCAATTGGTTTGGTTGTGAGTCGGGGTTGAGCGCCACGACTGGTTACAGCTGAGTGCAGGGCCGGGGCACGCAGCAGCTCACCGCACAGGCAATTGGTTTGGTTGTGAGTCGGGGTTGAGCGCCACGACTGGTTACAGCTGAGTGCAGGGCCGGGGCACGCAGCAGCTCACCGCACAGGCAATTGGTTTGGTTGTGAGTCGGGGTTGAGCGCCACGACTGGTTACAGCTGAGTGCAGGGCCGGGGCACGCAGCAGCTCACCGCACAGGCAATTGGTTTGGTTGTGAGTCGGGGTTGAGCGCCACGACTGGTTACAGCTGAGTGCAGGGCCGGGGCACGCAGCAGCTCACCGCACAGGCAATTGGTTTGGTTGTGAGTCGGGGTTGAGCGCCACGACTGGTTACAGCTGAGTGCAGGGCCGGGGCACGCAGCAGCTCACCGCACAGGCAATTGGTTTGGTTGTGAGTCGGGGTTGAGCGCCACGACTGGTTACAGCTGAGTGCAGGGCCGGGGCACGCAGCAGCTCACCGCACAGGCAATTGGTTTGGTTGTGAGTCGGGGTTGAGCGCCACGACTGGTTACAGCTGAGTGCAGGGCCGGGGCACGCAGCAGCTCACCGCACAGGCAATTGGTTTGGTTGTGAGTCGGGGTTGAGCGCCACGACTGGTTACAGCTGAGTGCAGGGCCGGGGCACGCAGCAGCTCACCGCACAGGCAATTGGTTTGGTTGTGAGTCGGGGTTGAGCGCCACGACTGGTTACAGCTGAGTGCAGGGCCGGGGCACGCAGCAGCTCACCGCACAGGCAATTGGTTTGGTTGTGAGTCGGGGTTGAGCGCCACGACTGGTTACAGCTGAGTGCAGGGCCGGGGCACGCAGCAGCTCACCGCACAGGCAATTGGTTTGGTTGTGAGTCGGGGTTGAGCGCCACGACTGGTTACAGCTGAGTGCAGGGCCGGGGCACGCAGCAGCTCACCGCACAGGCAATTGGTTTGGTTGTGAGTCGGGGTTGAGCGCCACGACTGGTTACAGCTGAGTGCAGGGCCGGGGCACGCAGCAGCTCACCGCACAGGCAATTGGTTTGGTTGTGAGTCGGGGTTGAGCGCCACGACTGGTTACAGCTGAGTGCAGGGCCGGGGCACGCAGCAGCTCACCGCACAGGCAATTGGTTTGGTTGTGAGTCGGGGTTGAGCGCCACGACTGGTTACAGCTGAGTGCAGGGCCGGGGCACGCAGCAGCTCACCGCACAGGCAATTGGTTTGGTTGTGAGTCGGGGTTGAGCGCCACGACTGGTTACAGCTGAGTGCAGGGCCGGGGCACGCAGCAGCTCACCGCACAGGCAATTGGTTTGGTTGTGAGTCGGGGTTGAGCGCCACGACTGGTTACAGCTGAGTGCAGGGCCGGGGCACGCAGCAGCTCACCGCACAGGCAATTGGTTTGGTTGTGAGTCGGGGTTGAGCGCCACGACTGGTTACAGCTGAGTGCAGGGCCGGGGCACGCAGCAGCTCACCGCACAGGCAATTGGTTTGGTTGTGAGTCGGGGTTGAGCGCCACGACTGGTTACAGCTGAGTGCAGGGCCGGGGCACGCAGCAGCTCACCGCACAGGCAATTGGTTTGGTTGTGAGTCGGGGTTGAGCGCCACGACTGGTTACAGCTGAGTGCAGGGCCGGGGCACGCAGCAGCTCACCGCACAGGCAATTGGTTTGGTTGTGAGTCGGGGTTGAGCGCCACGACTGGTTACAGCTGAGTGCAGGGCCGGGGCACGCAGCAGCTCACCGCACAGGCAATTGGTTTGGTTGTGAGTCGGGGTTGAGCGCCACGACTGGTTACAGCTGAGTGCAGGGCCGGGGCACGCAGCAGCTCACCGCACAGGCAATTGGTTTGGTTGTGAGTCGGGGTTGAGCGCCACGACTGGTTACAGCTGAGTGCAGGGCCGGGGCACGCAGCAGCTCACCGCACAGGCAATTGGTTTGGTTGTGAGTCGGGGTTGAGCGCCACGACTGGTTACAGCTGAGTGCAGGGCCGGGGCACGCAGCAGCTCACCGCACAGGCAATTGGTTTGGTTGTGAGTCGGGGTTGAGCGCCACGACTGGTTACAGCTGAGTGCAGGGCCGGGGCACGCAGCAGCTCACCGCACAGGCAATTGGTTTGGTTGTGAGTCGGGGTTGAGCGCCACGACTGGTTACAGCTGAGTGCAGGGCCGGGGCACGCAGCAGCTCACCGCACAGGCAATTGGTTTGGTTGTGAGTCGGGGTTGAGCGCCACGACTGGTTACAGCTGAGTGCAGGGCCGGGGCACGCAGCAGCTCACCGCACAGGCAATTGGTTTGGTTGTGAGTCGGGGTTGAGCGCCACGACTGGTTACAGCTGAGTGCAGGGCCGGGGCACGCAGCAGCTCACCGCACAGGCAATTGGTTTGGTTGTGAGTCGGGGTTGAGCGCCACGACTGGTTACAGCTGAGTGCAGGGCCGGGGCACGCAGCAGCTCACCGCACAGGCAATTGGTTTGGTTGTGAGTCGGGGTTGAGCGCCACGACTGGTTACAGCTGAGTGCAGGGCCGGGGCACGCAGCAGCTCACCGCACAGGCAATTGGTTTGGTTGTGAGTCGGGGTTGAGCGCCACGACTGGTTACAGCTGAGTGCAGGGCCGGGGCACGCAGCAGCTCACCGCACAGGCAATTGGTTTGGTTGTGAGTCGGGGTTGAGCGCCACGACTGGTTACAGCTGAGTGCAGGGCCGGGGCACGCAGCAGCTCACCGCACAGGCAATTGGTTTGGTTGTGAGTCGGGGTTGAGCGCCACGACTGGTTACAGCTGAGTGCAGGGCCGGGGCACGCAGCAGCTCACCGCACAGGCAATTGGTTTGGTTGTGAGTCGGGGTTGAGCGCCACGACTGGTTACAGCTGAGTGCAGGGCCGGGGCACGCAGCAGCTCACCGCACAGGCAATTGGTTTGGTTGTGAGTCGGGGTTGAGCGCCACGACTGGTTACAGCTGAGTGCAGGGCCGGGGCACGCAGCAGCTCACCGCACAGGCAATTGGTTTGGTTGTGAGTCGGGGTTGAGCGCCACGACTGGTTACAGCTGAGTGCAGGGCCGGGGCACGCAGCAGCTCACCGCACAGGCAATTGGTTTGGTTGTGAGTCGGGGTTGAGCGCCACGACTGGTTACAGCTGAGTGCAGGGCCGGGGCACGCAGCAGCTCACCGCACAGGCAATTGGTTTGGTTGTGAGTCGGGGTTGAGCGCCACGACTGGTTACAGCTGAGTGCAGGGCCGGGGCACGCAGCAGCTCACCGCACAGGCAATTGGTTTGGTTGTGAGTCGGGGTTGAGCGCCACGACTGGTTACAGCTGAGTGCAGGGCCGGGGCACGCAGCAGCTCACCGCACAGGCAATTGGTTTGGTTGTGAGTCGGGGTTGAGCGCCACGACTGGTTACAGCTGAGTGCAGGGCCGGGGCACGCAGCAGCTCACCGCACAGGCAATTGGTTTGGTTGTGAGTCGGGGTTGAGCGCCACGACTGGTTACAGCTGAGTGCAGGGCCGGGGCACGCAGCAGCTCACCGCACAGGCAATTGGTTTGGTTGTGAGTCGGGGTTGAGCGCCACGACTGGTTACAGCTGAGTGCAGGGCCGGGGCACGCAGCAGCTCACCGCACAGGCAATTGGTTTGGTTGTGAGTCGGGGTTGAGCGCCACGACTGGTTACAGCTGAGTGCAGGGCCGGGGCACGCAGCAGCTCACCGCACAGGCAATTGGTTTGGTTGTGAGTCGGGGTTGAGCGCCACGACTGGTTACAGCTGAGTGCAGGGCCGGGGCACGCAGCAGCTCACCGCACAGGCAATTGGTTTGGTTGTGAGTCGGGTTGAGCGCCACGACTGGTTACAGCTGAGTGCAGGGCCGGGGCACGCAGCAGCTCACCGCACAGGCAATTGGTTTGGTTGTGAGTCGGGGTTGAGCGCCACGACTGGTTACAGCTGAGTGCAGGGCCGGGGCACGCAGCAGCTCACCGCACAGGCAATTGGTTTGGTTGTGAGTCGGGGTTGAGCGCCACGACTGGTTACAGCTGAGTGCAGGGCCGGGGCACGCAGCAGCTCACCGCACAGGCAATTGGTTTGGTTGTGAGTCGGGGTTGAGCGCCACGACTGGTTACAGCTGAGTGCAGGGCCGGGGCACGCAGCAGCTCACCGCACAGGCAATTGGTTTGGTTGTGAGTCGGGGTTGAGCGCCACGACTGGTTACAGCTGAGTGCAGGGCCGGGGCACGCAGCAGCTCACCGCACAGGCAATTGGTTTGGTTGTGAGTCGGGTTGAGCGCCACGACTGGTTACAGCTGAGTGCAGGGCCGGGGCACGCAGCAGCTCACCGCACAGGCAATTGGTTTGGTTGTGAGTCGGGGTTGAGCGCCACGACTGGTTACAGCTGAGTGCAGGGCCGGGGCACGCAGCAGCTCACCGCACAGGCAATTGGTTTGGTTGTGAGTCGGGGTTGAGCGCCACGACTGGTTACAGCTGAGTGCAGGGCCGGGGCACGCAGCAGCTCACCGCACAGGCAATTGGTTTGGTTGTGAGTCGGGGTTGAGCGCCACGACTGGTTACAGCTGAGTGCAGGGCCGGGGCACGCAGCAGCTCACCGCACAGGCAATTGGTTTGGTTGTGAGTCGGGGTTGAGCGCCACGACTGGTTACAGCTGAGTGCAGGGCCGGGGCACGCAGCAGCTCACCGCACAGGCGATGGTTTGGTTGTGAGTCGGGGTTGAGCGCCATTTGGCTCGACCGGTCCGGGGCTGTTGCACTAACCCGTCGCCACCTGGGCACCCTGCTACGGACGTTACCTCTGAGCCACGCGTGCAGGCGCTTCTGAATGAGTACGCTGACGTCTTCCGCGACATACCAGGCCTACCCCCTGTCCGGCCTGTCGATCACACCATCCCACTGGTACCTGGCGCGCGACCTGTGTTCCGCCGCATGTACCGCCTCAAACCTGGAGAGTTGCAAGAAGTGGAGCGGCAAGTGAAAGACCTTCTGTCTAAGGGTATGATCCGTAAGTCCACCAGCCCGTACTCTGCGCCAATTCTGTTTGTGGGCAAGAAAGACGGGTCTCTGCGCATGTGTGTGGATTACCGCGGCCTGAACGCGCAGACTGTGCGCAACCGCTATCCCCTCCCGCGCGTTGACGACCTGTTAGATAAGCTACGCGGTGCTAGCTATTTTCGTCCATTGATCTGCAGCAGGGATACAATCAGATCCGTATCCAGCCCTCTGACGTTGAGAAGACCGCCTTTGCAACCCCGCTAGGGCACTTCGAATTCACTGTTCTGTACTTTGGCCTAGCCAACGCCCCCGCCACCTTTCAGGCTGTCATCGACCGTATGTTTGGCGACTACATCAACAAGTTCGTGGTCTGCTACCTCGACGATGTTCTGATCTACTCCTCTTCACTGGAAGAGCATCTGGAGCACCTACGGCCTGGTGTTGAGTAAGTTGCGCGACGAGCAGCTGTACGCCCAAACTGCCCAAGTGTCCGTTGGGCGCAGTCCTCGGTAGAATACCTAGGGCACATCGTATCCGCTGATGGGGTGCGCATGGACCCGAAAAAGACTGCTACGGTTCGTGACTGGCCGGTGCCCGCGGACCTCTGCTGGACTTGCGTTCATTCTTAGGCCTGACTAACTACTTTCGCAAGTTCATTGAGCGCTACTCTGCGCTAGCCGCTCCTCTAACCTGCCCTGTTGCGCAAAGGAGCTTTCCCCAAACCAGGAGCCTGGACCGCTTGAAGTGTCAAGCCGCGTTCGACGCCATCAAGCAGAAGGTTGCGGAAGATATCGTACTACGCTTCCCCGACTACTCCCTGCCCTTCCGCGTGGAGGTGGTAACTGATGCCTCCATTCACGGTACCGGTGCGGTGTTGTTGCAAGAGGGGCGACCTGTCGCTTTCTGCTCTAGAAGTTCAACCCTGCTGAACGCAACTACACCACGGGCGAACAGGAGTTGCTTGCTGTTATCCATGCTCTGGGCGGGAATGGCGCTGCTATCTTGAGGGGAAACCATTCGTGGTAAAGACCGACCACAAACCGCTGACCTTCCTGGAAGGTGTGCCGACTCTAAACAGGGCGCCAGGCGCGCCTGGATGGAGTACATGTCGAGGTTCCAACTACAACTGGGAGTACGAGCGCCGGCCACCTCAACGTAGTGGCCGACGCGCTGTCACGGCAATCCGGCGTTACAACTTCACCACCCTCGTCATTGCGGCGGTGGTTGACGCGCCGGCAACGGCAGGCTGCCGAAGGCTCTGGCGCTGGCCCTTCGACTGGCGCCGCTACTGATGGTGCGCAGCCTGTGGGGCAACAAGGTCACGGTACGTCGCATACTAGCAGTCCTCAAACGGGGAGCGAGCGGGGTGACACTGAGATGACACCATCCTCTGAGCTTGCTGTCTCTCCCCGAGCCGTCTACTGGGGTGGATGGTTCAACCGCGAGTGAATAGCGTCATGGGACGAGTTTGCTCGAGGTCGTGGGTTCGATTCCCATACACTCCCCCCGATTTCGGTCGGGATGAAATGCCTAGGGATAAGTGGTCGGCCGGACGAGTTTAGGACTTAGTCGATGAGCCCGGATTCGGTCCACTAGGGCGGGGCCGCGAGCTCCTATAAAGTAAGAAGTATCGATCGATCGGGTGAACGGTTAGGCGGCCAGAAGTCACGGTGGAGACGGTCGGCGTGCAGGTGGCACGCCCCTGAAGTCCAGAGCAGTTCGCTCGCGACCCGGGTCACCAGGTCCTTCTTGTAACCATGCATTCTACTGAGGCGAAGCCCCGACTGTTTGAGCAACTAAAGGCCGCGTACTCTACTGATGCCGTACTTCTCTGACCCCCACCAACCTAGTTGCCTTGCACCCTCCGTGGTCTGTGGCTGCGTGAGTGCAACGGCCACAAACAGGTGGTGGTGCCGAACGACGCTGCCATACGACGCGCCATCCTGCGGCAATGCCACGACGACCCGCTGGCTGGTCATCAAGGCTACATGCGTACACTGGAGCTCGTGACGCGTCGTTTCTGGTGGCCTACGGTGGCCCGCGACGTCGAGAACGACGTAGTCACCTGTGACTCCTGCCAACGCAACAAACCACCGGTTGGTAAAGGGAACGGGGAACTCCAACCCCTGCCGGTTCCTGCTCAGCCGTGGGAGAGCGTCTCTATGGACTGGGTTGTTGCGCTGCCGAAAACTGAGGACGGTTACGACGCAATCTGTGTGTTTGTCGACCGCCTAACCAAGATGGTTCACCTTGCGCCCTGCACGTCCTCTGACGGAACCTCTGCCGAGTCTGCTGCCCGCATGTTCATAGATAACGTTGTGCGCTTGCACGGCGTGCCGAAGGACATCATCTCTGATCGCGGTGCTGCTTTCACGAGCAAGTTCTGGGCTGCGGTCACTACGCTGCTGGGCGTAAAGCGTAAGCTATCAACGGCTTACCACCCGCAAACTGATGGGCAGACTGAGCGTACGAATCGCACTCTTGGTGATCTGCTCCGTAACTTCGCTGGGAGGGATCCTGATTTCTGGGCCCGCTATCTGAGCGCTGTCGAATTCGCTATAAATACGCAGTGAGCGCGTCCTCTAAGCAAAGCCCCTTCTTCCTGAATTACGGCTTCCATCCTGCTCTGCCGCTGTGGCGAGAACTTGACATTGCCGTGCCTGCTGCACGCGCCTTTGTTAAGGATTTTCTGTCCGAGTACAGGAAGCTCGTACGTGCCTGGACGCTGCGCGTCAACGTGCGGCTGACTACTACAACCGCTCCAAGCGGACATCACCTTCACGCCTGGGCAGTTGGTGTTGCTGAACACTAAGCACCTTCGTTCTCTGGCGAAGACTGGCCCGCGTAAGTTGTTGCCTCGCTGGGTGGGCCCATTCCCTGTCGTGCGGATGGTTGAAAACGCTGCTGTGAAGCTGGAGCTGCCGGCCTCTCTGCGGTTCCATCCTGTCTTTCACGTTTCCCTGGTGAAGCCCTACCATCAGCGCGCTGGCGTTGAGGGCTTAGCCGCCCCGTTACCTGAGCCTGGCCCGATTGGATGGGTAGAAGGTGAAGCTCTCTGGACCGTGGAGCGCATCGTGGACTATCACGAGCGTGAAGTGGGCAAAGGGCGGAACAAGCGAAAGGTTTCGGAGTGGTATGTCAAATGGGCGGGATACCCTGACTCTGAGAACTCTTGGGAGCCTGCGAAGCATTTCACGGATGATCTGCTGCCTGAGTTGGAGGCTGTGAAGCGGCGCGTGCTGGCTGGTCAGCGTGCCCGTGCTGATGAATCTTCCTAAGCTGTGTGCCGCATTGCAGGTTCCTTCACTGCCGGGCGCGTTGTTTATCGGCTTTCTGGCGCTGAGGACAACGCCGCCTGGATGGGGGGCACTTGTTGTGTAGCGCCCGGCTTCTGTGGCGGGTTCTGCTTAACCGTGTCCTCTCTGTCGATGGTGCGTACGGGTTGCGTAGCGGAATGCGGCTCGGGTTTCCTGAAACCCTTCGCCCTTACGCAATGCTGCCTGTGTTAGGGCCTGACACGCTGGTGTTGGTCCCGGGGCTCAACTGCTCGCCATACTTAATATGGTGCGCTGAGCTGTGACGCTGGTCCCTGGTAGTGGCTTGGTAATCTGTCACCAGCACTTCTGTCGGACGGATGCATGACACGCGGTACTCCTGTGTATTGCTGGTCTCACTGGCTGATACGCTGTCGGGCCCCTGGGGTCCCCGGCTCATAAAAGGGCGCTGCCCTGCATCCCCGGTAGTTTTTCTTACTGCCACCTCTCTCGGTTACACAATACCACCCGAACGCGCCCGGTCCGGATTGGCCTCCGGGTGCTCGGCTTGGCCCGCCTCGCTGTTTACACGTGTACATTGAGTGTGTGTGGAGGCCTGCGCTTCCTTGGCGCCGCGGTGGTGTGTGAGTGTTAGAGTTGAGACCTGCCGCGGGCGATCCTTGTGCGCCTGGACTGCGGCCCTGCCGGTGCGGGTGCGCCACCCGTCCGCCGCCGTTCCGGATGTGGCTTATGGCTGCTCAGCTCGGGCTGCCTCGCTGTCTACACGTATACATTGAGTGTGTGTGCAGGTCTGCGCTGCCTTGGCGCCGCGGCGCGGTGTCTGGTGTTAGAGTTGATGCCTGCGCGGGTGGTCTGTGTGTGCGCCTGGACTGCGGCCCTGGCCAGTGCGTCGGGTGCGCTAGCCATCCGCCGGCCGGTCCGGATGTGGCTTATGGCTGCTCGGCTTGCGCGGCCTAGCTGTTTACACGGTATTAGGTATGTGTGGAGATCTGCGCTGCCTCGGCGCCGCGGGCGGTGTGTGTTGTTAGACGTGAAACCTGCGGGGGTTGGCCTTTAGGAGCCTGGACTACTGCGGCCCTGCCGGTGCGGGTGCGCCATCCGTCCGCCGGCCGGTCCGGATGTGGCTTTCGGGTGCTCAGCTCGGCCCGCCTCGCTGTGTACAAGTATAAATTGAGTGTTTGTGAAGGTCTGCGCTGCCTTGACGCCGCGGCGCGGTGTGTGTTTTTTAGAGTTGAGGCCTGCCGCGGGTGGTCCTTGTGCGCCTGGGCTGCGGCCCTGCCGGTGCGGGTGCGCCATCGTCCGCCGGCCGGTCCGGATGTGGCTATGGTGCTCGGCTCGGCCCGCCTCGCTTGGTGCACGTGTATATTGAGTGTGTGTGGAGGTCTGCGCTGCCATGGCGCTGCGGCGCGGTGTGTGTGTGTGTGTGTTGTTAGATTTGAGGCCTGCGGGGTGGTCTGTGTGCGCCTGGACTGCGGCCCTGCCGGTGCGCGGTGCGCCAGCCGTCCGCCGGGGGTCCGGATGTGGCCTCCGGGCGCTCAGCTCGGCCCGCCTCGCTGTGTACAAGTATACATTGAGTGTTTGTGAAGGTCCGCGCTGTCTCAATGCCACGGCGCGGTGTGTGTTGTTAGAGTTGAGGCCTGCCGCGGGTGGTCTTCTGTGTGTGCGCCTGGACTGCGGCCCTGCCGGTGCGGGTGCGCCATCCGTCCGCGGCGGTCCGGATGTGGCCTCTGGGCGCTCAGCTCAGCCCGCCTCGCTTGGTGCACGTGTATATTGAGTGTGTGTAGAGGTCTGCGCTGCCATGGCGCTGCGGCGCGGTGTGTGTGTGTGTGTGTGTGTGTGTGTGTGGTGTGGTGTGTGTGTGTT